>KZ652313.1:159845-210863 GCA_001010745.2 Gerris buenoi
CCCCCCCCCCCCCCTTTTTTTCTTTTTTTTTAATTCAATATTCTATATGGGCGTAGCCAGACGTCACTGAATACTTGAGACATTCTTTTCCACATGATTCTGTCTTTTGCTACTCTCATCCAAGTAGCTTCCTCTAAATATTTTTTTTTAAAATTTATACTTCAAAGTATAAACTATAAAATAGAAAATATGATTTTTACTCCACACTGTTTTTTTTATAAGAGGAGTAACAATCTAAAAAAGTGCGGGAATCTAAAATGGCGCCTAATTCCTGTCAAGGTGAAAAAATTATTTTGAGAGGGGTATCTAATGAAAGGTGTTAAAGAGCAGATTATAAAAATATATAACACTTGTGGAAATATTTCATTTTCCCCGCCATTTTGTCAAAAAAATTAATAATCCCCCCCCCTTACTAATTTTTGTTCACAACTCCAACGAAACCCTTTTTACGTGAGACTTCACGCCTTACCAATTTATTTATTTACAGAATACCCCTAATCTCCTGTACTCAATAACCATTCTATTATTTATATTGAGTTTTAATGTATGATTATTATTTGTTATCGACCAGGAATTAAATTCAACATGCAAGGAAATGCAAGAACGATTAGTAGAGCTCATTCCTAGACTTGCCAACGACCAACTTACAGCTGATCTACTCAGAATCAACGACCAACTTAATATTCTCTTCCTCAGGTGAGTCATTTACCTAAATTAATACACAAAATAAAAAAAACAGACTGGGTACTACTTGTCTAAATAATTGAAATGTCAGACTATGAGGGAAGAAATAACTTCACTTTACTGTTGTGTTGAAAAAAATGATAGACATTATCATATCTTTATCACATTTTACACATTTGATTAATATGCAGGTATGCCAGATACGAGAAGAAACGGGATGCTGCTAGAGAAGGCAGAACTGAACCTGAGGCTAAGGCTGGAGGCGAAGCAGCATCTCTCATCGACCTCTCAGATACCACCGACCATGTTACTGCTTCGATGGCTAACCTAGGTAACTTTAAATCGATTCTTTTAGTACAAGTAACACTATGGAATGCCTCATAAAATGTGATCATTATCTTCAGTGGCATACCAAGGTCTTGTGGCACCCGGGGCGGGATATGTTGACACCCCCTCAGAAATGATGTTGGGTTTTTTTTTTTATCTTCTTTCTACCACAATGACACCCTCTAAGATTTGTGAAACCTGGGGCGGCCCGCCCCTCCCGCACCCGCACCTTGGTACGCCACTGATTATCTTCTAATTGAATTGAATTGTCTTTTATACTAATTTACACATATTTTCACCCATTTTACTTACAACTTACGTAAATCTTTCAATTTCTGTTGAAAAATAATTTAACAGAAATTTTACAATGTTAGATATCACTAACTGTTTATCGTGGTTAGTAACTTCCATGTTACCATTGTGACATCTAACATGCTTCATAGTGAGGTGAAATATAGCCAATTTTGTGATCATGGTAGTATTAATGTTTTTGATAATTATATACCCTTAATGAACCATACCAAAACATCTTTTTGTTTATAAAATTAAGTATGACGAATATAAGATACAGTACTGTATTGAAAGTTATAGTAAAAATAAACAACCTTTTAAATTATGCATAAGTTCATTGAAACAATGCTGAACACAATACATAATCTCTCAATAATTCGATTTAGATAATTGGGGATTTTGGTTGATTGGTGTTTTTTTTTTTTTTTTTTTTTTTTTTTTTTTTTTTTTTTTTTTTTTTTTTTTTTTTTTTTTTTTTGAAAATTGTACTTCTACTGTATTTCTCCATTAACCTAGATGCAGACATAATTTTTAAAAAGAAAATTAAAATTCAGGAATAAACAAAAAACAAATTACTTAAAATCAAAGGACAACTAAGGAAGCAGATAGTTGAAGATGGTTGATGGGCATCAGGTGCATTTGAAGTTGAAAAATAGTTGCGTTGGGGGTCTGTTTGGACCCTAAATTGTCTCCTGAGGGTTAAAAGAGATTATTTTAAAAAATAAAAATAAATAAATTTGAAAATTATAAAGCTATTTTTTCATTGTTTGCTTGAGATCTTTTCAAATTACCCATTGTGCTTAAGTGACAAATTTGAGAGTTACTTTATTTTTTTACAATTTGNTCTCCTTAGGGTTAAAAGAGATTATGTTGAAAAGTAAAAAATAAATAAATTTGAAAATTATAAAGCTATTTTTTCATTGTTTGCTTGAGATCTTTTCAGAATGCCTTTGTGCTTCAATGATAAATTGAGTGTTTATTTTATTTTGTGCACTTTGTTCAGGTGTGTCGAGCCAGCTAGCTGGTCTCAACTCAGTTCCTGCACAGCTAGGAGCAAAGAAAGCTGAGGACAAAGAGTTCGATATGTTCGCACAGTCTAGGAATACAACGTTCGAACAAGCAAAATCAAGGTATGTGCACCAGATTATCTTCTCTTTCTCATTTCAGTATCTATTAAACTATTTAACATACCTATTATTACTCTGACGACCAATTTTTTTTGTTTGTTCCTATTGATATTAATTTTGTCTTCTACTTTGAAGACTTGATCTAAGTAACAAAGGTTAAATGCTATAAAAAATTAGTGGTATCGACTGATATTTTGTGTTAATCAAACAAAATAGTTAAAAGACTAGATTTTACTGATTGTTATTTGGATTTATATTGTTGTTAGACAATTATATGTAATTTTAGATTAAACACCATATTTTGTTATCCAAGTATAAATTAATTATTTATAATAAATACACTGACTATAAACACCAATAAGAATGAATGAAATAAGATTTCAGACTTGAATTTGATATTTTTATTCAACTATGCTAATTGTTAAGCCAGGTTTACATGGGTAGAGTAAACAGGAGAGTAGAGTAGCGAGTAGAGTAACTCTACCTGTAGAAACCCGAAAAAACGCTCAGTAGAGTAGAGTGGCGAGTAGAGTAGCTAGTAAAGTTGGTAGAGTGCACTCTACTCGCTACTCTACTCTCCTGTTTACTTTACCCGTGTAAACCTGGCTTTATTGATATTATTTTAGTGGGAGCACATACGAGTCTAATCAGCAACCTGATCAGGTGACGGGTAGTTTGGCAGCAATGACCGAAGCTAAAGCTGTTGGAGGCGCTGCTCAGTTTATTTAGTAATTATTAATTAATTTATTGTTTTTTTAAATTTTAAGCAAGTGTTGACATTAATGGTTAATTATTTAATTACCTGTATTATTATGGTATTTCTCTGATGGTTGCTCATGATGTTTACTTGAAGCAACAACAATACATTCTGTTGCTCATGATGTTTACTTGAAGCAACAACAATTCATACTGTTGCTCATGATGTTTACTTGAAGCAACAACAATTCATACTTCAATTTCGTGACGTGGAGTTCAATTGAAAACCAAATTATTTATTGAGAGAAAAAATATTTAAACCAATTATATTCAGATCAAAATAATAAATTATACTGATAAATTAATATTAAGTTATTTTTTGATTTTTAAATCTGTGTTAAGTTTATAGCAAAATTAATATTTAGGTATTGTGTGGCCTTTATAGCTGATTATTTTCATTATTTATATCTTTTGTCTCTTGGAAGAATATGTTATTGAATTTTATAGTTTTCTTGAAGTATATTCAAAGGTTTAGTTAATAGGCAATTGCAGAAGCAGGTTTGTACAGCTTCTATTCACAAGAAGTATGGGCTACCGAATAAACCTTATTATAAAGCTGAACAAATCTACACTTATATCAGCTCAAATAGTTAGATAGGTATAAAGTCTATGGATGTAGTGCTAAACTTCTGAATAGGCGAATAGAGATTTATAAATGATCCAGCAAGGCAGAATGCTACCACTTAGTGGTATGTGTACTGGAAGATCAGCTAGCCAAATTGGGTTTTTGTTGGGTGACAAGTGGGGTTCAGTGACTGTGAGATAGAGGTTCATTGGCAAAGGTGGGTTCCAGATTAATTCATTTATCCTGGAATCTGTGATGGATATATCTCACTGTGTTGTGAGGATTTTTAGAATACTGTCCTACTAGTATGGGGGATTTTATGAAGTGGTAGATCAGCTAGGTTCCATGTAATTCCTTCTATCCTGAAATCTATAATAGGTACATCTCACTGTGTTGTGAGAACTTTTAGAATACTGTCCTACTGGTATGGTGGATTTTATGAAGTGGTACATCAGCTGGGTTCCATGTAATTCCTTCTATCCTGGAATCTGTCATAGGTATATCTCACTGTGTTGTGAGGATTTTTTAGAATACTGTCCTACTGGTATGGTGGATTTTATGAAGTGGTAGATCAGTTGGGTTCCATGTAATTCCTTCTATCCTGGAATCTATAATAGCTACATCTCACTGTGTTGTGAGGACTTTTAGAATACTGTCCTACTAGTATGGTAGATTTTATGAAGTGGTAGATCAGCTGGGTTCCATGTAATTCCTTCTATCCTAGAATCTATAATAGGCACATCTCACTGTGTTGTGAGAACTTTTAGAATACTGTCCTACTAGTATGGTAGATTTTATGAAGTGGTAGATCAGCTGGGTTCCATGTAATTCCTTCTATCCTAGAATCTATAATAGGCACATCTCACTGTGTTGTGAGAACTTTTAGAATACTGTCCTACTAGTATGGTAGATTTTATGAAGTGGTAGATCAGCTGGGTTCCATGTAATTCCTTCTATCCTAGAATCTATAATAGGCACATCTCACTGTGTTGTGAGAACTTTTAGAATACTGTCCTACTAGTATGGTAGATTTTATGAAGTGGTAGATCAGCTGGGTTCCATGTAATTCCTTCTATCCTAGAATCTATAATAGGCACATCTCACTGTGTTGTGAGAACTTTTAGAATACTGTCCTACTAGTATGGTAGATTTTATGAAGTGGTAGATCAGCTGGGTTCCATGTAATTCCTTCTATCCTAGAATCTATAATAGGCACATCTCACTGTGTTGTGAGAACTTTTAGAATACTGTCCTACTAGTATGGTAGATTTTATGAAGTGGTAGATCAGCTGGGTTCCATGTAATTCCTTCTATCCTAGAATCTATAATAGGCACATCTCACTGTGTTGTGAGAACTTTTAGAATACTGTCCTACTAGTATGGTAGATTTTATGAAGTGGTAGATCAGCTGGGTTCCATGTAATTCCTTCTATCCTAGAATCTATAATAGGCACATCTCACTGTGTTGTGAGAACTTTTAGAATACTGTCCTACTAGTATGGTAGATTTTATGAAGTGGTAGATCAGCTGGGTTCCATGTAATTCCTTCTATCCTGGAATCTGTCATAGGTATATCTCACTGTGTTGTGAGGATTTTTTAGAATACTGTCCTACTGGTATGGTGGATTTTATGAAGTGGTAGATCAGTTGGGTTCCATGTAATTCCTTCTATCCTGGAATCGGTAATAGCTACATCTCACTGTGTTGTGAGGACTTTTAGAATACTTTCTATATGGGGTCCAAGACACTAAGATGTTCATGAACTGGTTAAACAGCTGACCGGGGTTCCAGTGTAATTCCTTTAGTCCTGGAATCATTATCATGTATATCTCGTTTTGTTAGGGATTTTCGGAGAAGAAATTTGAACCTGTGACATTTCTTTTAGATTTGTGTGGAACTTATGAAATTCAAAAAGTTAAATAATTGTATCTGATGAACTTCACCTTATTAATCTGATAAATAAGTTCCACAAATTCTCCGTTCAGATGACAAATGTTATCCATTTTTATCTAGAATACAGAAATAAATCCATTTTTACATTTTATTATATTTTAATATTTGCTTTTTTTAAATAATACAAAAACATTCCTTTGACAGAATGTTTGTGTGGTGCAATTTGTTGATTTATTACATGTTTTGATGATGCGGTGTTATGTTTTTGATAAAACACGCTTTGGCACGAACCGATGATGCTGCGTTTGTGTGTGTGTTGAGTAGGACTCGTCCGTCATCATGGTAAGATTGGTATCCATTTAGGTCTTACTACTCATCACCAAACTCAAACAAAAATTTTTTTTTTTAATTAAAATAATTAATTAACTCAGGTGCTTGATTCATTGCATTAATAATTTAAGTGAAGTTTTTTTTGGTTGTACAGTTATATAGGGGAATTTAGTTTTGTTAATAACTAGTGTTTGCATTTATTTAAGTGATTTTTCTGTTGGACAAAATGCATTTTAAAATTGCCTTGAACACTCCGGTCAGCCACTTTACCTAGCACACTCTCCTTTTAAAGTATCCAACCTAGATAAAAATATACTTACTTCTAAAGAAAGCATCTAAAACTCTCAGCGAGATATTGATCAACCATCGATATCTCCACATCTCTATCACTGTGATACAAATTATCACAGTGATAATCAATATCCCATGATAAAGATATACTTTAGTTCTAACTTAAGAGAGCAACAAAACTCAGAGAGATATTGATCAACCATCGATATCTACACATCTATCACTGTGATAATAATTAGTATAGAACATATTTCACTCTCGTTTTTAAATATTCAACCTAGATAAAGATAGACTATCACTGTGATAGTAATTATCACAGTGATAATCGATATCCCATGATGAAGATATACTTTAGTTCTAACTTAAGAGAGCAACAAAACTCAGAGAGATATTGATCAAATATCAATATCTCCACATCTATCACTGTGGTGATAATAATTAGTGTGGAACATATCTTACTTCCCTTTGTAAGAATTTAGCCTATGAAAGACTTTAACTAGGGGAAAGCACTTAAATCTGTTAGAGACACACTTTTGACACTTATCTCCTCTATTTGTTAGGTCATTAATTTGTTAAAATGTCTTACCTTTTGGTGGTCTTACCTTATTATTGGAGATATGACTTAGGTCAGGGATTGAGAGCTAGCAAGGATGTGAAGATTAAATTACTTACCATGTCTGCTCAGCTATCTCTGTATCAAGGGCGGTACGAGGTCGTGGGTTCGATTCCTCGCCGTGATGCTCTGATTTATATGGCTCACTAATGATCACGCCATACTTGCTTCAGCGATAACTGTGTACCTCAGGGTTAGTAAAATGGACCTTAAGATGGCTAGGTTCAAACAAGTGGTTCATGCCTCTAAAGATATCTATTATTAATTATTATGATCATGAGCGTATAGCTAGACTCGAATCTTTTGGATGTGAAGCCAAATTATTATCAAAGTTTAGACTTGGGTTACAGATAGTCTTATTATGTTATATTAATATGAATCCCTTTATTAGTGTATTCAGTACTTACAAAATAATTATATATCAGCAAAATTAAACCATTTAACTGTTCCCAATAACTGTACAAAATATGAAAACTTTACCTGTTTCATTTTATACTATAGAGATATGTATATGTTTATAAAATCAAATAAATTTATATTTTTAAAAAAACTAAAATTTTACACAAATCAATGGCTAGTTTAAACATTAATTGCTGTGTAAAAACGCATGAATAATTATTATTAATTAATCGAAATAATTGCAATAATATACCGCATTATTTTGAATTTAAGTTGTACTTTTTAAATTAAATTTGTATTGCATTAAGGTTGCTGTTTGAATTAAAAGCATATATTTTAAGAGTTTTTTTCCAATTAAAAAAGTATTAAAATATAAGTGCAGCTTAAATTTGATGGTCTTGAAGTAATACGGTATTTATTATTTAATTACAATGTGTGACCTCCATCAAAATCAACCAACAATATGTGCAGGACAGTTTATTGCATAGAAATTAAATGAATTTGGAAGTTAATTACATCTAATGATAGTTATTATTAAATGTGTTTAACAGTTGGATATGAGGAGGCCGTACTGTACTTTACGTGAATGTAAATTTAATAGTGAAAAACTAGGAAATAGATCGAAAACACCACATTAACGCTTTATTTAACCAATTAAAATTATGAAAGTACCCAATATGTACAGCATGTCAATATTAGCAAAATATTATCTATTTATTATTTTTATATATTATATTTAATAAATTTAACAATTGCATTTTAATAATACTAGTTTATCAATTAATGCATTATTTGGGTAGAGAAATTGTATATAAATGCATTTTTTACCCCATCAAATTTTACTATATCTAGGCAGGGCTATAAGCACCTGCCCCATCTGCTCGGTCCATAATTCGAGGGCGGTAAAAAAAGGAAGTGGGTCCGATCTCATGCCAGGGCAGAAAAACTAAGGATTTCTCTGTCTTGGTGCTCTTATTTGTCTCTGTATAAGTCAAGAGCAGTACAGGGACATGGGTATGACCTTATGCTGTAACACTCTGACTTACATAAGTCACTAATGACTAATGACCAATACACGCTTTGGCATTACATTGTACTGTGGAATGATGTGTGAAGTGGCTGGAACTCTACCATGGGGATTGCAAAAATTGGCCTAATTGCTATGTTGGGAACTTCCTTACACTAGTATATTGAGACTCGCCTTAAATATGTTGAAAAGTCTGGGATCTTGTTAGATATTGTAATAAGAATGGTACTTCTTTAGATTACTACTCCCCTTATAAAGAAATCACAGGGGAGTAATAATCTAAAGAAGGTGTACGGAATGTTCTTCTTTGGACTGTTACATCCATTATATAAACAGAAGTGTGATATTCCTTTGTCTCAAAGTACATTGGACTAAACATCACTTTGTCTTAATAGTTGTTATTTTCTAAAAACACATATGGGAGTAACAATCTAAAGAAGTACCATAGAAAGTATACNCACTGTGTCTTAAATCTATTATAAACCATTTTAAGTGTTTACCATTTTTTTCTTTTTTAAATTATTATTTTTTTGTTTTGTTCTTCACTTTTATATATGAAGGTGTGACTGCATGAAATTGTCACTTAATGCTTATGCTTTAAATATATAATGCTTTTCAATGTTTATATCGAACGCCCATGATAATATCAATTAATTTCAGGTGTGTTTAGATCATCTAATTGTTTTAGATTATAAAATATGTGTGATTGTATATTCATATAATGGTGATACAAATATTGTAGTCAAATTGTTAAGTTATCACCACAAGTTTGTAAGATATCAAATGAAGATATCCCTATTGTCGATTCTTGCCTGATCTAAAGATCACTTGACCAGTTTCGGCTGAAAACCATCAACAGCAGAGCCGAAGTCTCTTGTATTAAAGAAGTATATTTTAAATTTGCTCTCCTTTAAAATTATGCTATTTGACAAGAGTAATTTTTTAATGTAAGATCTTTTAACATAAATGGATCCTTTAAGGGTATGATTAAGAAGAAAAACTGGTTCTTCTTTAGATGGTTACTCCCCTATATTCTTATTAGAATATAATTGACTTTGACTAGATAACTACCCTAAAGGATGTTTAGTTCAATACAAAAAAAAAAATAGTTGTACTCATGACAAAGGAATATCACACTTCTGTTTTTATAAGGAGAGTAACAGTCTAAAGAAGAACATTCCATACATCTTCTTTAGATTGTCACTCCCCCTCTTTTTTTATAAAGGGGAGTAACAATCTAAAGAAGTACCATAGAAAGTATACTCACCACTCCCTTGGTATGATTAGAGTCCAGGTTCTCTTTGAATAAAACAAAGTTTATGTCTAAACTAAATGTATATTATTAATTTTACAAGTCCCGGTTTTTGTTTCTATATATTTAAATGTAAGTTCCGCAACATGCTAGGTTCGAATAAGTAGTTCCTCCTACCCACCTATGTACTACTTCTGCCATCATCACAATATTTGTTTTCTATGTATATATGCGCTTAATTTAGCAGAAAGATTCGGTCAAGCTGAGAAAAATATAGAAAAAAACTAACATCTCTAGACTAAGTTAGCAGATTTACTTAGCATGTTGAGTGTTCAGGGAATTCATTCAGAGTTCAGGGAAGACACACAAGAGTAATTTTTTAATGTAAGATCTTTTAACATAACGTATAGCTAGACTCGAATCTTTTGGATGTGAAGCCAAATTATTATCAAAGTTTAGACTTGGGTTACAGATAGTCTTATTATGTTATATTAATATGAATCCCTTTATTAGTGTATTCAGTACTTACAAAATAATTATATATCAGCAAAATTAAACCATTTAACTGTTCCCAATAACTGTACAAAATATGAAAACTTTACCTGTTTCATTTTATACTATAGAGATATGTATATGTTTATAAAATCAAATAAATTTATATTTTTAAAAATTCTAAAATTTTACACAAATCAATGGCTAGTTTAAACATTAATTGCTGTGTAAAAACGCATGAATAATTATTATTAATTAATCGAAATAATTGCAATAATATACCGCATTATTTTGAATTTAAGTTGTACTTTTTAAATTAAATTTGTATTGCATTAAGGTTGCTGTTTGAATTAAAAGCATATATTTTAAGAGTTTTTTTTCCAATTAAAAAAGTATTAAAATATAAGTGCAGCTTAAATTTGATGGTCTTGAAGTAATACGGTATTTATTATTTAATTACAATGTGTGACCTCCATCAAAATCAACCAACAATATGTGCAGGACAGTTTATTGCATAGAAATTAAATGAATTTGGAAGTTAATTACATCTAATGATAGTTATTATTAAATGTGTTTAACAGTTGGATATGAGGAGGCCGTACTGTACTTTACGTGAATGTAAATTTAATAGTGAAAAACTAGGAAATAGATCGAAAACACCACATTAACGCTTTATTTAACCAATTAAAATTATGAAAGTACCCAATATGTACAGCATGTCAATATTAGCAAAATATTATCTATTTATTATTTTTATATATTATATTTAATAAATTTAACAATTGCATTTTAATAATACTAGTTTATCAATTAATGCATTATTTGGGTAGAGAAATTGTATATAAATGCATTTTTTACCCCATCAAATTTTACTATATCTAGGCAGGGCTATAAGCACCTGCCCCATCTGCTCGGTCCATAATTCGAGGGCGGTAAAAAAAGGAAGTGGGTCCGATCTCATGCCAGGGCAGAAAAACTAAGGATTTCTCTGTCTTGGTGCTCTTATTTGTCTCTGTATAAGTCAAGAGCAGTACAGGGACATGGGTATGACCTTATGCTGTAACACTCTGACTTACATAAGTCACTAATGACTAATGACCAATACACGCTTTGGCATTACATTGTACTGTGGAATGATGTGTGAAGTGGCTGGAACTCTACCATGGGGATTGCAAAAATTGGCCTAATTGCTATGTTGGGAACTTCCTTACACTAGTATATTGAGACTCGCCTTAAATATGTTGAAAAGTCTGGGATCTTGTTAGATATTGTAATAAGAATGGTACTTCTTTAGATTACTACTCCCCTTATAAAGAAATCACAGGGGAGTAATAATCTAAAGAAGGTGTACGGAATGTTCTTCTTTGGACTGTTACACNTTTCTCACTGTGTCTTAAATCTATTATAAACCATTTTAAGTGTTTACCATTTTTTTCTTTTTTTAAATTATTATTTTTTTGTTTTGTTCTTCACTTTTATATATGAAGGTGTGACTGCATGAAATTGTCACTTAATGCTTATGCTTTAAATATATAATGCTTTTCAATGTTTATATCGAACGCCCATGATAATATCAATTAATTTCAGGTGTGTTTAGATCATCTAATTGTTTTAGATTATAAAATATGTGTGATTGTATATTCATATAATGGTGATACAAATATTGTAGTCAAATTGTTAAGTTATCACCACAAGTTTGTAAGATATCAAATGAAGATATCCCTATTGTCGATTCTTGCCTGATCTAAAGATCACTTGACCAGTTTCGGCTGAAAACCATCAACAGCAGAGCCGAAGTCTCTTGTATTAAAGAAGTATATTTTAAATTTGCTCTACTTTAAAATTATTCTATTTGACGATATAACTAAAACTGGGTACACGTGATCTGGTGATCTTATAGTTTAAACTGAAAAGAAAGTCTGAAGTTATGCCTCCTGCACCTGCATACACTTAATACTGCAGATCTTAGATGGACTGTTCGATCTTATCGTATCTTGCGTACTCCTAGCGTAATAGGTCTATTTACTTATTTAGCCAGAGCAAAGCTTACATCAGAGGACAAATTTAGCACCATGGGTGGTATTGTCTAGGATGGAACTATGCAATTTTGAATGCACCACTTTCTTTGAATGATATTTTTACTTTATGACAATAGAATCGGTGTGGCAAATCAGTTCAGTTTCCCTACACAAGCTGTAATCTTGATGTTGCACCATCTGGACAAATAGAGGACATCTTTTACCGGATTGAAACAATTTACTTTTTGTTTACTTTATCAAAAAATTTTACAATGGAATTTATTTAAATAAAAATAACAACTAAATTAAAAGAAAAATAAGTAACAGAATTATTTTAATGTCAAGTTTTTAATCTGATGTCTTACCTTGATATCAGAGGCAGCTCCCCTCCCTCAAAATGTAGATTACCCCCTCTACAATTAAAATTTACTATACGTGTGATTTATCAAAATGTGTAGGACTTATCAATCCTCTTAGAAGTTAAAATTTAACTATCAATTTTTTTATTTTATAGAATTTTAGTTTGTTTGTCTTATATTTTTTAAGTAATTTTAATATGGTTGTTGTTCTTTTTTTTGATAGATGCACAAGGAAAGTGATTTTAATGAAATGGCAGCCTGGCTTGGAGATGTAAGTATCTTTGACGTTTATGGCATTTAATATCTATGGCATAAAAAAATAGTTAGTTATTTACTTGGGTACATACCGATAAGTATGTACCCAAGTAAATAAGGTGCCACAGGGAAAGAGTTTACCTAGGTACATACCATTTATATATTGGAAATAAAGTAAAATAAATTAATAGACAAACTTAATCGGGATGTTGAAAAGCAATGGGGCTTTTGTATGGGGTTAAGAAGGGGGAAGCAAATAAAAGAAAAAAAGATGTACCCAAGTAAATAAGGCGTTATAGAGGTAGAAGTAAATAAGACGATATGGGGGCAGGAGTTTAGTTGGGTACATACCTAGGGCAAGTATTTTTATTGACAAAAATGACAAGATCTGGTGATCTTATAGTTTAAACTGAAAAGAAAGTCTGAAGTTATGCCTCCTGCACCTGCATACACTTAATACTGCAGATCTTAGATGGACTGTTCGATCTTATCGTATCTTGCGTACTCCTAGCGTAATAGGTCTATTTACTTATTTAGCCAGAGCAAAGCTTACATCAGAGGACAAATTTAGCACCATGGGTGGTATTGTCTAGGATGGAACTATGCAATTTTGAATGCACCACTTTATTTGAATGATATTTTTACTTTATGACAATAGAATCGGTGTGGCAAATCAGTTCAGTTTCCCTACACAAGCTGTAATCTTGATGTTGCACCATCTGGACAAATAGAGGACATCTTTTACCGGATTGAAACAATTTACTTTTTGTTTACTTTATCAAAAAATTTTACAATGGAATTTATTTAAATAAAAATAACAACTAAATTAAAAGAAAAATAAGTAACAGAATTATTTTAATGTCAAGTTTTTAATCTGATGTCTTACATTGATATCAGAGGCAGCTCCCCTCCCTCAAAATGTAGATTACCCCCTCTACAATTAAAATTTACTATACGTGTGATTTATCAAAATGTGTAGGACTTATCAATCCTCTCTTAGAAGTTGAAATTTAACTATAATTTTTTTTATTTTATAGAATTTTAGTTTGTTTGTCTTATATTTTTTAAGTAATTTTAATATGGTTGTTGTTCTTTTTTTTGATAGATGCACAAGGAAAGTGATTTTAATGAAATGGCAGCCTGGCTTGGAGATGTAAGTATCTTTGACGTTTATGGCATTTAATATCTATGGCATAAAAAAATAGTTAGTTATTTACTTGGGTACATACCGATAAGTATGTACCCAAGTAAATAAGGTGCCACAGGGAAAGAGTTTACCTAGGTACATACCATTTATATATTGGAAATAAAGTAAAATAAATTAATAGACAAACTTAATCGGGATGTTGAAAAGCAATGGGGCTTTTGTATGGGGTTAAGAAGGGGGAAGCAAATAAAAGAAAAAAAGATGTACCCAAGTAAATAAGGCGTTATAGAGGTAGAAGTAAATAAGACGATATGGGGGCAGGAGTTTAGTTGGGTACATACCTAGGGCAAGTATTTTTATTGACAAAAATGACAATGACAAGTCAAAGAAATCATTTTTAATGACATAATTCATTCTTGAATAAAATAAAATCTGGAAAGTTGGAAAAAAGTGCTATTTCAAGGAGAGACATGGATAAACTTAGAGTTGAGGCATTAATATGAAACAAGACATATTACTGACTGAAAGGATAACGAAGTGGGAGTTTTAATGGTTCCAGCGTAAGTAAAATTATACGGAATTTTTTTAAATATATTTATGTAGATATATTTCAGAAATTGGAGCAATAAAGAAAATTTAAAATTTTGTACAATGTACATTGGGACAAAGGAATATCACACTACTGTAATTTTAAGTGACAATATCTGTTAGCCTAACAATCAAATAAGACAAAGGGACATTAAGTCCAATGTATTTTGAGACAAAGGAACATCACACTTATGTAACAAAAAGTGACAAAATCCATTAGTCCAACCATTAAGTTAGACAAAGGGACATTAAGTCCAATGCATTTTGGGACAAAACAAAATTACACGTAAGTAACAACAAGTGACAAAATCAATTAGTCCAACCATAAAGTTAGACAAAGGGATATTAAGTCCAATGTATTTTGGGACAAAGGAACATCATAAAGTACAACAAAAAGTAACAACATTCATTAGTCAATGTATTTTGGGATCAGGGATTTACTTTGGAGTAGGAAATTTAAAAACACTTTTTTTTATGCTAAACCCTTATTAATCCATCTGAGTGCCAATATAAGTCTACCCGGATGGATAAAAACCAATTCATCTCATTTTTGAGGTGAATTGGAGGTATGTACCCAAGTAAACAAGTGCCAAATAATAAATTATACAGTAGAACCTTGCTTACGCGACCCTCAATAACACAACAACCTCAATTACGAGTGCAATTTTAAAATCCCCTTGAGATTGCCATAACACATAATGTTAAATTAACCTCTATAACGCGACTATTACTATCCAAACAACTTCAATAACACGGATTTTTTCCAATTCACAACGTAACTCAGAACCTCTGTATCAAGTCATTTTGAGAAGTCAACCTCTATAACACGACTCTACACAGGAATGGGTCGACCTTGAACAAGTCTAGACTTGAAAACCCCACCCATTAACCTCGATAACACAACTGATTGCCAAAATAACCTGGATAACACGACCCTCAACAAAAAGAGAACCTCGATTTCAAGACTGTTTCCTTAATCCCCTTGAGACATTTCTTATCAAGGTTCTACTGTAATTATAAAAATTTATAGATTATTTATTTGATTTAGTTAATTGTTATCGTACAGTAAATAAAAACAGTGTAGCTATTATAAGATAAAATTATAGTACAGTAGTAAAGTCATTAGATACCTACGCTGTATGCAAAGTTTTTATTGTATATTAATTAAATTTTAAAACTGATTATGTTTTACTGTCAGTGGAGTCGATAGAAATATAAGTATAGAATAGAAATTTAAGCATTAGTTGAGTCGTTTAATAAGTTTATTATACAACAACACTGTCACCTCTGACCTTACTTACAATATGTATGTGTTTGTTTGTTTTTAAAGGGAGCTGCTAGTATGGGTGAGGAGTCGATGACAAGTAGTGAGTTTGACAGGTTCTTAGCCGAAAGAGCGGCTGCGGCTGAGAATCTACCATCGTCCAACCTGCCAACACCGACCAGACCTGACATACAGAACTAGTCTACTTATCGACCACATCAGAGGGCTGTTAACGACTCGGCTCAACCACCACCTTCTAAATATCAACAAGGTACCGTATGATATGAATGATATTTTTGGTACTTCTTTAGATTGTTACTCCCCTATAATTTTCTAAATAACTATAGAGACAAATGGATGTTTAGTCTTGTGTACTTTCGGACAAAAGGAATATCCCCCTTCTGTTTTTTTATAAGGGGAAAAACAATCTAAAGAAAATCATTCCATAAACCTTCTTTAGATTGTTACTCCTTTCTTATTTATAAGGGGAGTAACAATCTAAAGAAGTGCCCTCATTAGTAGATGAATTCATTAGTAGGAATCATATTACACCATTGTGACTTAAGTTGCAAAGAGAAGGTAGGTAATTTTTACCAATTTTTGTCACCCTTAAGAGAAAATTTCACCTTTAATGGTTGTTATTAACAAGAATAATTATCAAAATAAGGTTCAGATAGAGAAAAATAGACTCCAGCGCTGGGACTTGAACCATAGGCCTCTACATATTGAAAGCTTGGATTCGGGACTAGTTATTGGTTAAGGCAGAGAAAATCATTCTCCTGCGTAGCTCAGTTGGTAGAGTGCTACACTGGAAACGTAGAGGCCCGTGGTTCAAGTCCCGGTGCTGGAGTCTATTTTTCTCTGTCTGTATCCCAGTGTTAATAATTATAATTTGATTTAAATTAAAATTTAAACTTTCTGTAGTATGAATACTAAAAAATAACTTAAAAATCAAAATAAGGTTCTTGAGCCACCCTCAAGAGTAAGTTTAAATTAAAAAATCTTTGTTAAATGTATCTAAGTAATGTGGGAAAAGCTATTTAGAGCTATAATGTGCAAATATTTGCCCATTTTAATAAAATGTTAAACTTGGTACGTAAGCTTCCACGGGTAGACTTGTAATAAACAGCTTGGTTCATATGAAATTATTGGCTTAGCAGCTAATCAAAGTATATTTATTATACGATTATTGACGCTGACATATAATGTCAATCAGTCACTGTGTATGTCATCCTTATATATATGTTTAGTTTTGTATTAATATTAAATTAACTTGAGCTTTGTGTGTTGAGAAAAATACATTGAAGTGTTCGGATAGTAATCCACTGCGTAATAATTGAATAGTTAATTAACTAAGACGTTAATAGGTTATGTGCGCCAGCTACGGTGAGTTTAAGTGAAGAGTTGAACTTAAGTGAGTTGAATATTGATTATTTGTGAGTTGAATCGTGATTAAGTGTTTACTATGGAAAAGTTTGATCTTGTTGGAAACATCAATAAATTTGATGGAGAAAACTTTCGTCAGTGGCGTTTTCAAGTTATGTGTGCTCTAAGAGCAAAAGGTGTTAAATACACTCTGACTGATCCGTGTCCGAGAGATAAACCCGAAGATGCGAAAAAATGGGACAAGGATGATGCGATTGCTATGTGTACCATTACCTCAGCAATGGTGTACAAACAAGTCGAACTAATAGAAAACTGCCAGACTGCTAAAGATGTGATGGACAAATTAAATTCTATTTTTGACGTTAANACGCTATCTCCTGGACTATAAAATGTCTACATTGATAAATTATGTAACTATGAATTATAATGTTGAGAATATTTTGTACATTTTTTTTTTCTGCATCTACTGAGTGAGAAAGATCTAGAAAAATTAGTCGTTATTATAAATTTAAATAGAACATTTTTTATTTTTAATAAATAAAAAAATATTTTTTCAAAAATTAAAGTTTTAGAAAGAGAAGGAAGAAATTTCATGTAATTTGTCGAGCATACCATTTGATAATGTTACTATATCAGACGTATTATTATGTCTTGTGTTATTTAATTGCTAACTGTGTTATTTTTCTTATAACTGACATGCTAAGTTATGCTATGTCTAATATTGGAAATGCAAAAAAAATAAAATTATGCTAACTAGAAAATTTATTTGAAAATATATTGTTTATTTTGTATATAAATATATTATTTTGTTTTATATTCAATATCTTGTCATTATATATATATTTGGTGGAGTTTAAATGATAAAATTCTTATTGCAAATGTTTTTTATTTATTTATTTTTATTTTTTTATAAGGGTAGAGCATAAATTATTTGAATTAAATGACACCTTAACAGGTTTTGGGTTTTTAGTTTTGTTTCTTTTTAGATCAGAAAATTGGAATTGGAGGTAATAATTTAAAAACAACAATGAATTTTGGTTTGCAAGTAAATTAGAAGCCCTAGAAATCCAAATTAATTGAGAGCAGGATACTGATTTCTGAATCGTTCAGATGATCAGGGTCTCTGCTTTTATTGTCTTTTAAAATGTACAACACTCTGTTTATAGGTTTATTCCGGAACTTCTTTAGATGGTTACTCCCCTTTTTTTTTAAAAAAAAACAGTGGGGAGTAATAATCTAAAGAAGGTGTACAGAAGGTTCTTCTTTAGACTGTTACTCCCCTTATAAAAACAGAAGTGTGATATTCCTTTATCTAAAAGTACATTGGACACATCACTTTGTATTAATAGTTGTTTAGTTAGTCATTTATATTCTAAAAACACTTGGGGAGTAACAATCTAAAGAAGTACCTTTATTCCTAAGTTCCGGCACAAGGAATATCCGGAATTTTTGGTTAAAAAAGATCAAATTATTATCAATGAGTTAAAATATGAGAAGTCTGTTTCAACAAAAACGAAATGATTTATTTTTTCCTTATTGCTAATGTCTTTAGGGATGATAAATTTAAAAAATTAATATTTGTACATTAATTTATTTATTTTGCCATATTTCCCCCAATGCATGGCATCATCAGGCCTTATTTCTGCAGATAAGATTGTGGTTTTTACATTATTTTGAGTGAAGGAGTAACATTTAGAAATTATGTTACACACTCTATAGTTTAACAGTAAAACAACTATCATATCTGCAGAAGAACTGATGATGCCCAGGATTGGGTGACATATTCCAAAATAAATAAATTTTATGTAAAAATATTAATTTTNGTAGGTATATAAGAAAGTCAGAGAGACAAGGAAAGGGATTGTAGTGCGCATACCCCCACTACCTCAGCCGCTCTTCTACACTATACTCACACATCTTCACCTCACCCTTTTTTTTTTTAATAAATATACACTGATCACTTACTTCTTTCGTTTTGAAATCTTCAGCGGAAGGGTATATTGAGTATTTAATAAGACTTATTCTCAACATGGCAGACAAGTGCGTTAGCGCCAAATTTAACCAAGTTTTCCAACCAAATGGTCTGAGTAACGGACAACTTGTCATTTGGACCTTTTACCTCAACCAGCAAGCACTAAAACAAACAAACATTTACATATTATTATGTTCGTATGTAATGTTTTCCAAGAGAAGTGAGAGACCAACCCGGCATTACCATCTACTTCAATCATCCTTTTAAACTATTAAGTAATTAATATCAACTATTAATTTGCTTAATATTAAATATTTATTGAATTAAGCTTGCTTCAATGATAAACCTATGCGATGCTTAGATAATATTATTTTATTTAAAATGTATTCAACAGATGGTTGTTTACTTTTTGTTTTTGATTTTCAACAAAACTCACGATTTATTTTCATCAATATCTAGGAAATAAGATTTTTCCCGGGAAAAACATTTTATATCGTTAGATTTGTATTTAAATATATTACATTTTAGAATTTTGGGGTCGACAATAGTCGACCCCAAAAAAAACCTCAAAGGTTTGTGTGTTTGTCTCCCCAAGATATTGAGACTCCTGAGGAAAGTTTTACATATAATATTCCTTTATCTTAACAGTTGATTATACTAGGGGGGATCTGATCAAAATTATACACAAGTGTGATATTCCTTAGTCCCAAGGTACACTGGAATAAAATATCCCTTCGTCTTAATAGTAATTTAGACTAAGGAATATATGCTACTCTGTATAATGTTCCTTTGTATAAATAACTATCAATTCAAAGTAATATAGGGGGATGGTAAAGTAAAAAAAGTGCTAGAATTTTCAGAACCGTATCCGATTTTTTTTTTTTTTTTTTTTAAATACAATATCACGTTTATTTTATAAAACAAATTAAAAAATGTACAGACACAATAAAACATTAATAAAAATTTAAAATATAATTATAATGTATTTATTAATTATTAAAAATATATATCGTTTTTCGGTAGTAGAATATCATCTTTTAGGCAGCATTTCGATTGCTGTAATCTGCAAAAATAAAAAAAATAAAAATTATTATTATTCTATTTAGTTTTGTTAGGTATTGGACAAATAAAAATTATACATCTATCTATATTTTAAAAAAAAAATTTGTAAACAAACGAGTTCAGTGAGAGTGATATACAAAACTGTGTGAAAGAGCGAGTTAGGAGAGAAGGGGGGTAGTCCGGGGGGAAAAGAGGGAGCTTGAGAGTGACATACTAAACTGTGTGTAGACAGAGTGAAGGTGATTAGGGGGGTAAGGGAGAACTTGAGAGTGGGTATATAAGAGTCAGAGAGACAAGGAAAGGGATTGTAGTGCGCATTCCCCCCACTACCTCAGCTCTTCTACACTATACTCACACATCTTCACCTCACCCTTTTTTTTTTTTTAATAAATATACACTGATCACTTACTTCTTTCGTTTTGAAATCTTCAGCGGAAGGGTAGATTGAGTATTTAATATGACTTGTTCTCAACATGGCAGACGAGAGCATTAGCGCCAAATTTAACCAAGTTTTCTAACCAAACGGTCTGAGTAACGGACAACTTGTCATTTGGACCTTTTACCTCAACCAGCAAGCACTAAAACAACCATTGAACCAGAAAACAGCCATATAAATACATTGAAAAGAACGTAATTTTAAAAAAAGTATTATAAGGAAAAAATATAAGGGTCCTTGGCTTTTGCCTACGGACCCTAAAAAACATTTTTTTTTTTGCCACTACAAGAACTGCAGGAAATAGAACTTCTATGTAATATGTATGTGAACAATTATTTTACTCTTATGTATGTATTAACATGTCATAGAAATACACTGTTGTTTCATATTAATACATATTCTTTACCCCTTAAATATTTCTTCTGATGTTCCTTTTAGCCCCAAAAGCTATTCTGATTATCAGAGCTTTAGGAATTTTTTTGTTTGGATTTCTGGGGATTGTATGAAACGAGGAATTATTTACATACATGAATAAAGAATTTTTAAATTCTGTTAAACTGGTCATTCGCTGATATAATTTTAAATAATTAATACTCTACTGTTATTATAAATATTTATATTTTTAAGTATATAAATCTAATATATANTAGTGCCCCCAAATTTGAGGCTAAAATTAATTTCTCCATTTTGCCTCGGTGCATGATTTTCTGAATACGTATGCCAAATTTTATCAAAAGTGGACCCAGTAGTTTAAGCTCCACACATCTGCACATAAGACAGACATTTTTTAAAAACCACCTTTTTTGGACATAGCGACCACAAAATCGTGTAAATCCATTATAATCTTAAAATTGAATTTTTGAACCATCAAAATACTTTTTCTTTATATGAGAAAGTAAAAACACATAGAGGAGTAACAATCTAAAGAACTACCCCACTTCTTACCTTGCCAGTAGGTGGATCCCACAAGATAAGATCAGGGAATCCAGAATGATAAGTCTTATAATCACTGATAACATGCTCAGCTATATTTACAAACACTTCCACACCAATACACTCCAACAGATCCTAGAACATAAAAAAACACAATCAGCACATCTGAAAGATGTAGTCCTAACTCTTAAACCTCAGCCCAAAGAAAAGTATGTAATTAGGGTTTAGTAATTAGGGTTGTTGAGGGTTACAACTAAACATCTGACACATGGGTCTGTGAGACCACTAAAGCACCAACTTTGATCTATAGGATCACTAACGTAAGTACCAAATTGGTGGGGCTCTGTGTATTCATTAGATGTCTCCAGCAAATCCTTAGCTCTTAGGCTCATCAACTCCCCATTTCCAGTTGATTTTTGTTTTACTGAAAAATCGGCTGTCTGATAGAACGGTTTGCCATATAACTTATTGTTTTTAATTTTTATGTACTGGTCAGAAAGACCGATATTCCTTATAATGTTTTTGTGCTTGAGTTTTTTTTTCAACCTACCTTTATTTTGTGTAATTTATCAGGTCTGATGTACTCCCAGTTGACAACGCAGTCCACATCTTCCGAGTTAGACACAATTTTCTGAAGAGTGGTCATAATCTCGAAAACACCACCAGCTCTAAGTCGATCCAGTGTATCCTTAACAACGTAAAAGAAACAAAAAATCAAACAACAGTAAACAATGATGCCATAAGGAAGGCTATTATGAACACCACAAGAAAATTGCACCAATAACATTATTGATAGCTTTGTAAAACACTTCTTTCCAAGCCAAAGTCTCCCTTTCTAAGGGGCTAAAAAGTCAATAATCAGTTTTTATTTTAACAAAAACATTAATTAACATTCTTGATATAGAAAATTCCTATTTTACGTGTGAAGAAGTAGCTTTTCTCCATCTTTGCCTTTCCATAGCTGTCTTATGCCTTAACTTTCCCATTCTTTTCACTAATTAATCTGTTCATCTTCTAGTTTGCCTTCCTTTACTTCTAGTACATCCATCACAATGTACATGAAACAAAACAATCCCTATGGACTCCTTATGGAGCGGAGACCATCATTTGGAATGAACCTCTTAAATACTTTTAAGCCCTCCATCTGTTCAACGATGTCCCACTACTACAGAAAGGCGAGGCCACCCTGAAGCTGTAATTTTTTTTTAATTAAAACTGCACAAAATATGTATGTTTTACCTGTATCTGCTGTTTCCTGCGAGTGTAGAAATGATAACCTCCCCAGTCGAGTGGTCGTGTCTGCATGGGACAGTGGAACATACTTTCACCCTCAGGATGATCGTAGATTACATCGTAGAAACACGCCAGTATAATGTTCATCAAAGTACGCCCTTCATCATGAAGCCCTGCACAGCATCAAAATTTACATTTTTACAAATCTAACTGATGTTGTTAAACGAAAAGTTTAGTGATATCTCTTCATTACAGACTTGGATGCCAGAAGTGTGGGCAACCAGTTTCTTTTCAGCATCTCACTGAAGAATCTGACTAAAAGATCACAGAAGTGTGATCTGGAGGAAATTTGGCATAGAGAAACTATGCATATTTAAAAAGAAATAAGGAAGAATCATATATTTAAGTTCTTTAGCCTTCTCTGGGTAACATGTTACAACCAGAGCAGAGGACAATCAACCTACCTGTGAATAATTTATTGTATATATCTCCTCCTACTCCCATTCTTTAATGGAAGGACTTGGAATTATAGAGGCTGTGATATGAAGAACTTGGAATTATAGTGGCTGTGATATGAAGAACTTGGAATTATAGTGGCTGTGATATGAAGAACTTGGAATTATAGAGGCTGTGATATGAAGAACTTGGAATTATAGAGGCTGTGATATGAAGAACTTGGAATTATAGAGGCTGTGATATGAAGAACTTGGAATTATAGAGGCTGTGATATGAAGAACTTGGAATTATAGAGGCTGTGATATGAAGAACTTGGAATTATAGAGGCTGTGATATGAAGAACTTGGAATTATAGAGGCTGTGATATGAAGAACTTGGATTTATAGAGGCTTTTTCAATCAACTCCCACAGATATAATTTCGAGGTGAGTTATAAAGGTTCATTTTACGTGGAGAGTAATGGGGATTTGTAGATATAACGGAGTTACCTAGAATTAGAGATATAATGAGTATTCACACTAAGTTACCTAGAATTAGAGATATAATGAGTATTTGAGTTAATTAAAGGTTCCACTGTACTATGCTTATTATAAGAAAGTTTTGAAAAAAGAGAAATCAACCAAAAGCACTTGATCCAATTATATAATGAATAAAAGACAAATAGAGAAAGAAATTACCTAATTGGTATGACGGAGATGCAGTATTCTTGTAATAGTCGATTACAATTTCCTCAACAGAACTATATTCCTTGCCGTCATCACATTCTCTGTAGAACACTTGTTTTCTGCCTGCAACACTGTCAAATTCACAAAATAAGATGAGTTTGCCCTGTATAACGACGTATTTAACAATGTATTAAGACAAACATCCCAGTCAAATGTACTTTGGGACAAAGAAATATCACACTTCTGTTTTTACAAGGGGAGTAACAGTCTAAAAAAGAACATTCAGAACACCTTCTTTAGATTGTATTTTTTTTATAAGGGGAGTAACAATCTAAAGAAGTGCTGATTATATTAGTGTGAGAGTGTACACTGACCCCTCATGAGACTTTGCTGTGATAGTGTGTTGCTGAGGTTGGTAAGGATCTCGTAGCATCAAAGCGGAGAGTTCTGCTCTAAGTCCATCGCTAATAGTGCTGCTCTTTCTCTTTATCAGCGTAGCAGCACGCTGGCTCAGCAAAAGTTTTCTGATTTTATCTACTTTACTGTCTTCAAGGCCCCTCTTTACAGTCATACAAGCCTAAAAACATAAAATAAATTTTACATCAAATTAATTTTAAACAAAGATCATATAATAACAACATTGATATTAAAGCTAGGGTTCCTCTAGCAGTAATTTACTGTTTTTATGAGCAGTAAAATATAGCTTGAAATTCAACATCACACTTTTGTGAGTAATAGGGGGTTCCTATTCTACTACAAGAACTAGCACAAAAAAAAAATTAAATTCATTCTAAAGAGATCCACATTTCTTTAAATCAACATTATAAGGCACTTACAGAAACTAAGTCCTTCTTCTTTGATTGATATACAAGAGCTAGTTCGTCGTACCAAATGCCTCTTTTTCGCTGAATGTATCTTCGCTGTGATAAGAGCTCCTCGAGGACTTCGATGCATTTGTCGGAGTATTTGAGGTCTTTTTTCAGCACGCTGATACCGTCGCTCAAACAGTAAGCATATTGATAGCCAGCGGTGAATTTTACTAAATGACCACCGAGACGATTCAATAAGTCACTGCAACAAATATAGTTAATATTCAATCCTTTTCAGCGACGCAATGTCTAGTTATAAAAAAGATTCAATCTTAAGTATAGTCTTATAGTAACAGTAAACAGCCATCCTGAACGATACCGTTATCTAGTTTTTCAAAACATAACTTCATATAGACAAATATATAATAATTGTACTTATACTGACATGTTCCTCTCATCCGCAAGGAAAGAAGTAAAACGCTCTTTGGCTTCAATGACTTTTTGCGACGCTGATTCCCAATCTTTGGTTTCAACGTAATTTGAGTATTCCGCAACAAATGTACTCGCTTCACCATACCTGCACACAAAACAACACCAATAAGGAAGACAATTAGATTATTTTAAATTAAAGCACCAGTGTGTTCTTATATTAGTCTCTACTAATTATAATTGTTATGTTATTAAAATTATGTAAGAAGCAGGTTTGTTTAGTCGCGTATTACACAAGTTATTTCTTTCATATTTTTTTCTTCGGCATGTCAGACAACACCTTAAAATTAGAATATTATCATTAGTGAATTTCTCTACAACCACTAGGTGTTGTTAGATAGTACATACAGTTTATGAGGCGATGTCACATATTGAAAACTATCTTAAGACATGAGAAGACCTCATAAATAATATAATGGTTATAAATATAGATAATAACCAGCGGTACAAAAACTCACGCATTCAGTTGATTGATGTCTTGGAAGGCAACCTCAGGTCTGAAGACATACATAGGGAAGGTTTTTCTTCGCATTTTAACATCGTTTAATATTTTAATGAGATTATTAAGTCGCATCTTCTCTTCATCCATATGATACGGGTAAGTTGCTAAAATTACCAGCAAGTTAAACATCTGCCTGTAGACCTCCGTTAGGCGTACGCATGAGCCCAACTCCTTTATTACACTGAAAACACATTGAAATTAGTTTTAAGAGAAGGAAATTCAGGTAAATTTAAAGAATCACATAGCACAATCAGTTAGTTTGTAAGATTCTAAATTTGATAGTATAGACATACCGTAAAAAATAAATTTGTAAATTGCCCTATGATTTATCTCTTGAGACTAAAGATAGAACATCTCTGTAGATGCTGTTATGTGTTGGGTCGAAAAGGGGTAATAAAAGTGTAGAAAATTAATTATTCATTAAATTGGCTATATTTCGTCCCGAGAGGGACATCTTCATCTCTGTAGATGATTTTAGTTGTTAAAGCTAGTTTACACTAATANGGCTGTGATATGAAGAACTTGGAATTATAGAGGCTGTGATATGAAGAACTTGGATTTATAGAGGCTTTTTCAATCAACTCCCACAGATATAATTTCGAGGTGAGTTATAAAGGTTCATTTTACGTGGAGAGTAATGGGGATTTGTAGATATAACGGAGTTACCTAGAATTAGAGATATAATGAGTATTCACACTAAGTTACCTAGAATTAGAGATATAATGAGTATTTGAGTTAATTAAAGGTTCCACTGTACTATGCTTATTATAAGAAAGTTTTGAAAAAAGAGAAATCAACCAAAAGCACTTGATCCAATTATATAATGAATAAAAGACAAATAGAGAAAGAAATTACCTAATTGGTATGACGGAGATGCAGTATTCTTGTAATAGTCGATTACAATTTCCTCAACAGAACTATATTCCTTGCCGTCATCACATTCTCTGTAGAACACTTGTTTTCTGCCTGCAACACTGTCAAATTCACAAAATAAGATGAGTTTGCCCTGTATAACGACGTATTTAACAATGTATTAAGACAAACATCCCAGTCAAATGTACTTTGGGACAAAGAAATATCACACTTCTGTTTTTACAAGGGGAGTAACAGTCTAAAAAAGAACATTCAGAACACCTTCTTTAGATTGTATTTTTTTTATAAGGGGAGTAACAATCTAAAGAAGTGCTGATTATATTAGTGTGAGAGTGTACACTGACCCCTCATGAGACTTTGCTGTGATAGTGTGTTGCTGAGGTTGGTAAGGATCTCGTAGCATCAAAGCGGAGAGTTCTGCTCTAAGTCCATCGCTAATAGTGCTGCTCTTTCTCTTTATCAGCGTAGCAGCACGCTGGCTCAGCAAAAGTTTTCTGATTTTATCTACTTTACTGTCTTCAAGGCCCCTCTTTACAGTCATACAAGCCTAAAAACATAAAATAAATTTTACATCAAATTAATTTTAAACAAAGATCATATAATAACAACATTGATATTAAAGCTAGGGTTCCTCTAGCAGTAATTTACTGTTTTTATGAGCAGTAAAATATAGCTTGAAATTCAACATCACACTTTTGTGAGTAATAGGGGGTTCCTATTCTACTACAAGAACTAGCACAAAAAAAAAAATTAAATTTATTCTAAAGAGATCCACATTTCTTTAAATCAACATTATAAGGCACTTACAGAAACTAAGTCCTTCTTCTTTGATTGATATACAAGAGCTAGTTCGTCGTACCAAATGCCTCTTTTTCGCTGAATGTATCTTCGCTGTGATAAGAGCTCCTCGATGACTTCGATGCATTTGTCGGAGTATTTGAGGTCTTTTTTCAGCACGCTGATACCGTCGCTCAAACAGTAAGCATATTGATAGCCAGCGGTGAATTTTACTAAATGACCACCGAGACGATTCAATAAGTCACTGCAACAAATATAGTTAATATTCAATCCTTTTCAGCGACGCAATGTCTAGTTATAAAAAAGATTCAATCTTAAGTATAGTCTTATAGTAACAGTAAACAGCCATCCTGAACGATACCGTTATCTAGTTTTTCAAAACATAACTTCATATAGACAAATATATAATAATTGTACTTATACTGACATGTTCCTCTCATCCGCAAGGAAAGAAGTAAAACGCTCTTTAGCTTCAATGACTTTTTGCGACGCTGATTCCCAATCTTTGGTTTCAACGTAATTTGAGTATTCCGCAACAAATGTACTCGCTTCACCATACCTGCACACAAAACAACACCAATAAGGAAGACAATTAGATTATTTTAAATTAAAGCACCAGTGTGTTCTTATATTAGTCTCTACTAATTATAATTGTTATGTTATTAAAATTATGTAAGAAGCAGGTTTGTTTAGTCGCGTATTACACAAGTTATTTCTTTCATATTTTTTTCTTCGGCATGTCAGACAACACCTTAAAATTAGAATATTATCATTAGTGAATTTCTCTACAACCACTAGGTGTTGTTAGATAGTACATACAGTTTATGAGGCGATGTCACATATTGAAAACTATCTTAAGACATGAGAAGACCTCATAAATAATATAATGGTTATAAATATAGATAATAACCAGCGGTACAAAAACTCACGCATTCAGTTGATTGATGTCTTGGAAGGCAACCTCAGGTCTGAAGACATACATAGGGAAGGTTTTTCTTCGCATTTTAACATCGTTTAATATTTTAATGAGATTATTAAGTCGCATCTTCTCTTCATCCATATGATACGGGTAAGTTGCTAAAATTACCAGCAAGTTAAACATCTGCCTGTAGACCTCCGTTAGGCGTACGCATGAGCCCAACTCCTTTATTACACTGAAAACACATTGAAATTAGTTTTAAGAGAAGGAAATTCAGGTAAATTTAAAGAATCACATAGCACAATCAGTTAGTTTGTAAGATTCTAAATTTGATAGTATAGACATACCGTAAAAAATAAATTTGTAAATTGCCCTATGATTTATCTCTTGAGACTAAAGATAGAACATCTCTGTAGATGCTGTTATGTGTTGGGTCGAAAAGGGGTAATAAAAGTGTAGAAAATTAATTATTCATTAAATTGGCTATATTTCGTCCCGAGAGGGACATCTTCATCTCTGTAGATGATTTTAGTTGTTAAAGCTAGTTTACACTAATATTTTAGCCTGCACTGGGTTTACAGTTAGACCTAGGAGGCGTAGATATCAATTTACTTGACACGCCATTAGGCATATTTACAGCAGAAAAAAATTAGTCATACCAAACTTGGTTTGGGCATATCATAAATATATTCAGTGTTAATAATATAAAACTAGGGGGCTCTGCCCCTACTCGCTTCACTCGTAAACCCCCGAAAAAGTGGCCGCTGTCACGTCGAGGCACTCCAAAGTGAAGCATTAAAATTGATCTCGTTTCTTTTCAACGATGACAAAAACACACATGCTGTAAAATATCACTTTAGCTATAGAAAGTACTGAAAAGGACTGTCGAGAAAGTCCTGAGAAGGACTGATTTAGCGATCTTT
This sequence comes from Gerris buenoi, assembly GCA_001010745.2. Classification (NCBI taxonomy): domain Eukaryota; kingdom Metazoa; phylum Arthropoda; class Insecta; order Hemiptera; family Gerridae; genus Gerris; species Gerris buenoi. The sequence continues at coordinate 188,979 of KZ652313.1, forward strand.
TTTTGCAAGGTGTGTGCATAGTTATGGAATGAGAAGGGTGAGGTGAAGATGGGTGAGTATAGTGTAGAAGAGTGGCTGAGATAGTGGGGGTATGCTTACTACTATCCCTTTCCTGTCTCTCTGACTTTCTTATATACCTACTAAAGTTCTCTCTTACCCCCCTAATCCCCCTCACTCTGTCTACATACAGTTTAGTATGTCACTCTCAAGCTCCCTCTTTTCCCCCCGGACTAACCCCCCTTCTCTCCTAACTCGCTCTTTCTCATAGTTTTGTATATCACTCTCAATGAACTCGTTTGTTTACAAAACTTTTTTAATAATATAGATAGATTAAAAAGACGATCTTACCGAGCCTTGATTTTATCGGACATATTCACTTTACTGAAGATGACTCCCTGAGAACAGGCGTGGTTAAGAAGTATTTTAACGAGGTTGTCCTTTTTCATGCCGTTACCTTTACCTNATCTTACCGAGCCTTGATTTTATCGGACATATTCACTTTACTGAAGATGACTCCCTGAGAACAGGCGTGGTTAAGAAGTATTTTAACGAGGTTGTCCTTTTTCATGCCGTTACCTTTACCTACTTTGAAGTCATTACAAACATTCTTCAATTCTTGAAGAAGAAGTAAATTCAGCAAGTCTAACAACTCCACATTACTTAAATCTGAAAAACAAAACCAATCTTGAAACAATTTCATTGCCGCAGCTTTTGTCTTAATCAAATCCCAAGGGACTTACATTCATTAGTACTTCTTTAGATTGTTACTCCTCAATGATGTTTTAGAATATAAATGACTTTGACTAAATAACTTTAAAGACAAAGGTATGTTTAGTCCAATGTACTTTGGGACAAAGGAATATCACACTTCTGGTTTTTATAAGGGTAGCAACAGTATAAAGAAAAACATTCCTTACACCTTCTTTAGATAGTTACTCAGTTTTTTTTTTATAAGGGGAGTAACAATCTAAAGAAGTATCAATTTCCATTTGAGTATAGATTAAAAATATATAGGCTAATCCATAGGAGACAGAACCTTAAATAATTACATTGCCTGAACATTGGTACAACATGTTGTGTAAAAAACTACACTCTCCAAATGTACAATGAAAAAGTGACTATATTAAAGTAAATTTAATTATTTCTTTAACAATTCTTTAAAAAAATGTAATAAAGCAACACTGTCTAAAACCACCCTTTCTGCGGCAACCATGAATTGAGTTAATACCAGGAAATAGATATTCTAATAAAACGTAGTACATCAAAATGATTTATTGACAATGTTATGACATATCAGAGCATTTGTTTGTTTATTAATGTTAATTCTTTAGAGTTAATTACTCAAATTTTATTAATTCTGTAAAACATTTATATTTGGTAAATTTGCAGTATTTTACCCACCTATTTCTATTTGACTGAATGACTTAATAGCCAAGGAGATAGAGTGCAAAAAAGTGTCTGAAAAACATCAATCTAGAATTTTGTGTATAAGTAAACGTTTAGGTGCCTTTTAAGAATATTTAGTCTGCTATGTTCGTCGGCAGGACATAGCTTAGTCTAGGCATTTTAAAAACAAACGGGTGGAGAGCGGCCATGTCCCGCCCTTTTTGGCCGACAATGTGATTCTCATGATCCTGAGCACTAACTTAGTTAGTTGACCAATAATCAAGTTGATGGGAGTCTATCAATTGATAGGTGGCCTCTTTGATTTAGAGCTATATTTGACTAACTAACCTATTAAGTGACGAACTATCATCAATTTGATTTTTAGTCTACTAATTTTGTCCTCAGGATAATGAAAATCATATTGCCCACCATAAAGGGTGGGACATGGCCGCTCTTTAAAATAATTGTTGGTACCTGGGAAAACCTAAGATGTCTGAACTGTCCCACAGACGAACTTAGCCGACCACATATTCTTAAAAGGCGTCAAAACATTTATTTACATACAAAATTCTAGCTTGATGTTAGTCAGACACTTTTTTGCACGCTATCTCCTGGACTATCAGGTTTTTTGTTATATGTCCCTTTTTCTAATTTTAAGAACTTCTTCTAAAACTAAAAGCTTATAAAAAACAACTTATGCTTTTATGGAAATCGTTAGATTAAGGGTATGTACAGTTAATGAAAATAACTATTAAGACAATGGAATACTACGATTTTTATGTAGACAAGTTTAATTATACTATGTCCAAGAGGACTTTAAGATTAAACATCCCTTTGTCTTAATTCATAAATGAGACAAAGGGATTTATATTACACTAGCCGTTATGCCCGTGACAATGGGCAGAATAAAATATAGTCAAAAAAGAGATAGTTATAATTAAAATATTTAAATAAATATTTACTGTTTAAATAGTAAGTTTTATGCTCGTAGCTTCAGTTCATGGGTGTGGCTCAGAGGTAGAGCATTTGTTTCGAAATCTGAAGGTCACTGGTTCAATTCCAGCTTATGGCGCATCAATTTTTAATGTCATAAATCATTTAGAGGTGAGTCGTCGCCCGTCACAACACTACTCGATTATATGAAAGATATTAACTTAAATGAAGGTTTTAAGTTCGAAAAGCAATACTTACCATCGGAGATGAATTTATACTGGGTGAGAGTAGCTACTACTCCTGTGATATCATCTATTGTATCCTTATAGCGCTTGATTAAATCAGATTCGACTCTATACCAGACAGGAGTTCTAGTGTACATCTTAGCGTAGATTTGAAGACATGACGGGCTTAAACGACGGAACAGCGATACCATCTCTTGAAAAGCACTATCATCGAGGATGTGTCTTTGATCTGCCACGGTGATCATAGGATTCGTAAGTAAATAGTGAACAAACGATTCCTGGACGTCATTCGGATTTTGTTTTTTGCTTTTAACTTTTGAAGGGGATGCGGAAGTAGACTGTTGCTGAACATCAACTTGTTTTTCGACAACAGGAGAAGTAGTCGATTGTTTTTGTGCGTTTTTAACTCTTATCTCTTCCATTGCTTCGGGATTATTGATTAAATTTTCAAATACTTGCCAACTTTCGTCAGTGAAAACCATTTCAGAAGGATAATAGTTATTGACGTAAGTCTGTCCAGTCATATTTTCAAACTCCTTCAGTAGATTTCTCTTACGAGGCGTCAAACTTTTCTTAGGGCTTTGTTTTTTCGAAACAGGTGATTTCATTAATTCGTCAGGCATCGTTTGTCCGTCGAAATATTTACCGGGGCGACGTTTAATCTTAGGTGAGAATCTAACAACTTCACCGTTACTCCCGATTTGAGAAAGAGGTTGGTTTTTATTCTTCGGAGAAACGGATTTGCTAGCTTTCTTGGGCGTAGTTTGTTTCTTTTGAGGTGATTTGAAGCTTGTTGACATATCGGATAAAACCTGATTCGAGAGTAATTCATCATGTGGCTTAACTTGTATCTTGATTGGCGAGTTTCTCACCACTTCACCGTCACTCCCAATCTGAGAAAGAGGTTGGTTTTGATTCTTCGGAGAAACAGATTTGTTAGCTTTCTTGGGCGTAGTTTGAATCTTTTGAGGTGATATGAAGCTTGTTGACATATTGGATAAAATCTGATTCGAGAGTAATTCCTCATGTGGCTTACCCTGTATCTTGATTGGCGAGATTCTCACCACTTCTCCTACACTCCCGATCTGAGAAAGAGGTTGGATTTTATTCTTTGGAGAAACGGATTTGCTAACTTTCTTGGGCGTAGTTTGTATCTTTTGGGGTGATTTGAAGCTCGACATATTGGACAAAACCCGATCCGAGAGTAATTCCTCACGTGGTCTAACTCGAATCATTTTAGGCGATGAAATCTCACCATTTAATTTCTCCGACATATCGGCAATTCCTTTTCCAATATAAGTACCATTCACTCTCGGAACACTATTATTAACAAACCTATTTTGGTGGTTTTTAACAGGTGTTTTTGGTGGTTCGAGATTTTCATCTTTACACTCCTGTGTGATTAGACGGAACGCTTTGTCTACACTACCCGAATTTTGACTTAAGTCAACCGTTGCCTCTGTTTTATTTAAATTAGGAATCTCTTCATCGTCTAATATAACAACATCAGAATCGCTAGAGTGCTGATATAGTGATAAGGAATCGTCAATACACTCACTACTTGCACCAATCGCTATTCCATTAGCTTGCGTTGAAGTAGAAGAACTAACATCTGCACTTGAGCTCACAAATTTCGGTGGTAAATCATTAGGTTTTCTAGGAGATACATAGAAGTTTGTGATAAGAGTTTGTCTTTTTGATGGTGATTCAGTAAGGTCTACTGTTTTCATTTTGATTTCACCGCCACGTTTCCTCTTAGGCATTGTATCGTCGATGATCTTTGTTCGCCGCTTTAAACTTAAATTCAATTTTGAACGTTTCATGGTATAATTAAGTCCACTTATAGACTAAAACAAACAAATTAATAACATACATTAAAAGTTGGATTATCTTTATCAAAATACTTATGAGATAAAAAGAGAGAGAAAGAGCAGCACTATTAGATAAAAAAGTTTAAAAAGGTAAAATTTAATATTTTCTACTAAAACTTACGCCCAGTAGACAGCTTTAAGCTATGCTTGTATACTTTTTTCTTTTCATGTGACATATTCATGTTTTATTAAAAATAAAAGTATTTTTGATTTGATACTAAAACTTACGTAAAGTGAATGGAAATCAATGATCCAAATTTATGAGTCTACTACCAAACAAACATAAAGGCCATTTATAACAACTTAAGTTGTTTATCATCAGTAAACTGATCAACCACTATAGTTGGCCATCAACAGTGAACTGATCAACCATGAGTACACTTACAACCACCTAAGCCTAGAATACTAACCATTTGTTACAGTATGTATGTCAAAAGAAGCGTCACGTTGACAGCGTGGGAAAGTTTGACACATTGTGGGGAGAGCCAATGAGAGCTCAAGATTTTGGCGAGCAGTAGGTTGAGCCAACTAGGTAAAAATAAAAATCTCTAGTGGAGGGGCACGGCCTTCGGGATAACCGTTTAAAACAGTCCTAGTGGCTTTATTTTTACCCTCACATAGGTTGGCCAATCTGAGTGTCATCTGATTTCCCGCGCTGTCAACGCGACGCTTCTTTCGACATACATACTGTAGATTTATTTAATTTAAGTAATATAGATAAAATTGGTATTATTTTTTTTATACAATATTGAATGTTAGTCAACAATTTAAACAATTTGTTTCAGGATGTCCTACACAAATGGGGACGTCGCAAACAGATATGTCGTAGCTCAAAGTAAAAACTGCGTAAAGATAACACTAATAATTTACGGGCGTAACTATAGCAAGCGTGTAGGCATGAAAAGAATATAGATAAAGCACTAGTGAAGTGTGGGAAGTCTGTCTTTTACAGAACCAAGATAGCTTACTCTTGATAGACGATCGTCAAAATTTTTACGAATGGTTAGTATTCTAGGGTTAAGAACTTTAGTTGATGATCACTGACCAGCTCAACAATGAGTTTATTGAGTACATATTGCGGTTTTAGAAGAATAAAACTCAGAGCATAATTTAATTGTACGTGCATTGACCAGCAAAATAATAATATGGCTTGTATTTTGGGGTTTTTATTTATTAAATTATATTATCTTCGTAGACAACAAATTTGTGTAATAAGGGTTTTTTACAGGGAAAATATAGATTTAAAATTATAGGTTGTATTCATTTGTCGGCTTATAAGAATAGGAAAGAAGGGGAAATAACATGTTTTAGAGCATGGCCTTGAATATTAGTAAAAAATTCTATACAGACAACGTATACAAAATATAACAAACAACGTATACAGAATATAACAATCAAAAAAGCAAGATTCTTTCATCGAACAAGAAATAATTGCGGGACTTTTAATCTGCATAAATCGCTCCCGCAAAAATCGAAATAGTGTTCTTTTTTAAAATAATATTACGTGTAAATCAACAGATAACATGTAACTTTAAAAAACTCCTAAGTTTGTAGATACCTGATTCAAACAGTCATTTGCTTCTAAAACCAGATATTATACTTAGCTTCCAACAATTATCAACTCAAATAAAATAATTAGTTTCAATAAAAAGTCGTACAACTGCTATTTGTTTTCAAAAAGATGTAAAATATTATGGTACATACTTAAAACTGTTTAACTTATGAAATATCGTTAAAGTGAGATCAAATAATACAAAAATAAAAACACTTCTTACTTCTTTTAAATAACTAACAAACAATTGATAAACTTTTGAAATTGAAATGAACACTGATACGTACAGAACTAAACTTTACTTATCTCTGCAAAAATATAAAATAAATCCCGGAGTTGGCGGGTTCCTACAGCATCAAGCTTTCGTTTTTTAGAGCATTGATAGGAAAAATATATCGAGAGTCAGTTCCTTTGAATCGATTCTTTTTGAATGACAGTTAAGGTAATTCTTCGAAAGTTAAAAAATACTTATATTTTCTATTAAATGTACAATGCACCTGATTAATTTAATGTAACTGTATCATTTTAATTGATAATGTTCTCCACGAGTCCACGAATAAGCGCGTTTTAATATATTTCTTTGGTTTCATTTGATTCATAAATATATCGATTCTTCATATAATGTTCATTCTTCACGCGAGGTCTTTACTTAGAACAGAACTAGCTAGATGTTGGTAAGCCTTGTTTTTCTGCATTCGTTATCATTGATAATAAAAAACAAGAAGAAGCACCTTATCACCTCGATTTCCGTTTCTTGTGAAAAAAAAATATGTAATCGGAATTGAATAATATCAAAAGGTTTTAATGTTGTTTATTTGTCATTGTTTTGCAGAAATAGAGTTATTAGATTAGGTGTTGATCTTACTGATTATCGAACGTATGAAGTTTTAAAGTGAGTTGATTATTGTTTATCAAAAACGTGAAAATGAGTAGTATTTGGAACTGCTGTTTTCAATGTTGCAAAGAAAACAAGGAGGCGGAGAACGACGATGCCACAGAAAGAACTCGTTTGCTTTCCGACCCCGCACACAATATTAATTCGATTCAGCGAGTAAGCGACGAATATTTCGGTAGAACAGTCGAAGCCTCTACTCCCATGTCCGACGAACAAGCTGCCAAACGTAAAATATTCGAAGACGGCGCGGCGGATATGATAGACGTGACTGGTCCTTACATGATCGATCAAAACGAATACAAGTGGCGTATGAATGAATATTCCCGACGCTTAGCCGTATCTAACACCAGATTACCACCTTCTAAGCCCAAATTCATATTGGAGGACATACCGGATCCGGAGATATTCTTAACAATTACAAATATGATTCAAGACCGAGATTATCTTCTTGTTAAAAACGTCTCGAAATGTTTTCACGAATGTCTTCTAGAGATCAAAGTGGAGCACAAAGATGACGTCGTAGTACCCTTTGAAATACCATGGCCTCCTGCCTAATTTTGTTTACTATAACTCATTAAGGTAAAATTAATAAATATTTTATCTTTTATAGGTAATTACTATTTATATTACAGTTTGTGTCGCCGATTGATCTTTACTTTACAATTGGGTTTTGATGTTTACACTATCAATAAAAGTTTTTTGACAAAGTTAAATTATCTCTCCTATGTATAGACGTACAATAGAGCCTCGATAATCCGAATTGGATAGGACTGGCTCTAATTCGGATTACCAATATTGGAAATTTACGGAAAATGTCAATATGGAATTATACTGTTTAAAAATTTATTAAAAAAATTATGGTAAAACTGAAGTATACGGTGCTGTTTAGGGAAGGAGTTAGAAAAGTAGGCAGGCCTCACTCCCTCGGGCTAATTCGGATTGTACGTGACCCAGAAATTTTTTCGAGTTGGACCTCTACCTGGTTTATATACAGGAGGGTTGTTTTTCTTCAGAAAATGAGCGGAGCACCACGTAGCGGTGTGGAGCGGCTATTCAAAATTCAAGTGTACACAAAATTAAGGTTTTTAATTTAATATACAGGATTTTATCACCTAACCTCCAAGATTAGGTCACGTACAATCCGAATTTACCCTCCCTCGAATGTATTATTTTAACAGAGGGGATATCAACTTTCCAGTGTTCAAATAATAGAGATATATAATCTCCCAAATGTACTGTTTGACAAGAGATTACATCTCTTAAGTGCATAAATAAAGGAAAATAAAAAAAAAAAAGAAAAAGAAAACAAAAAACAAAACATTGGGGAGTTACAATCTAAAGAAGTACCTAGATTTTTTTAACTTTATTTTGCTATTTTGATGATATATGACAAGTGATAATGTTTGTTAAATTAGTTTGTACAAGTGATTCTCAAACGAACTGCCCCCTTCAGTTTAGCCAAAATAATACATTAATATTTTATTTTCATTAGATTTTATATAATTTTATCTATTAATATGCTAGATGGATCTTAAGGTGTAATATTAAAACAATTATCTTCCATGTTGATTAAGAGGCGTTTCGGCTCTTATTAGACCATTATCAGTCTTTATAGATTAGATTAATGTTTTAATATCACACCTGATCCATCTAGCATATTAATATTTCAAATACAAAGGTGCTGACTTCAACGTATTCTACTATAATTTCATTCTAATTTGTTTCTAATCTCCCACTGTTATACACCCAACTACCATACAATTGTTATCAGTGACTCACCTTTATCTATACATATGAACTCATCTAAAGTTGAAGTTAGGTATGTTTTCGTTTACTCATTATAAAAATGTTACGCAATTCTTTCCGTTTAAGATCTAACTTAAAACTGAAGAAAAAGAAATAAATTAATTGGATCTTAGGTTCCCTTGAATTTCTATGTCAACACAGCTTCTCAGACAGGGTAAGAATTCCATGGAATCATTCAGAGCCAATTCAGCGAAGTTATTCCGCCTCCTTTTTTCCATGAACTCCCTTTTTACTCGGATTATTGGAATCTCGGATAATCGAGACTCTACTGTAATTATATCTTTTCGGCTATAATAATGTTAATATTTGTGCTAACTCTAACAGCATGGGGAAATCAAAGTAGAGCTAACGAGAGCTCGAGCTTTTGACGTTGTAATCTCATAAAAAGCTCGAAATTTTGTCATATGACCTTGTTGGTGTAATAACCTCGAGATAGGCTTGCATCGTGATTAATAAGCTCGAGATTTTGACATATGACATTGTTGGTGTAATAATCTCGTATCATGTGTAATAATCTAGAGATTTTATTATTTTATTTGGTATAATATATTATATTTTTTTAAAAGTGATGTCTGTTATAATAAGATTATACTGTATGCAATCAGATTACAGTATAATATGCCAAATGAATTTTTAGTTTGTTGAAAGAGCAAGAAAATTCGTAAAAATAGGGTGATTAGACAATGAGAACTCGAGATTTTACTCCTGAGTTAACCAGAGCGCAATCTAAAACTAATTTGGCTCAAACTCTTTAGGTACATAAAGAGATCATTGAGATTTATAAACCATATTGTAAGGTAAAGATTTTGGTACTTTTTTAGATTGTTACTTCCCTTATAATAAAAATAGAGGGGAGTAACAATCTAAAGAAGGTTTTTGGAATGTTCTTCTTTAGACTGTTACCCTCCTTATGAAAATAGAATTGTGATATTCCTTTGTCCCAAAAGTATAATGGACTAAACATCCCTTTGTCGTAATAGTTATTTGGTCAAAGTCATTTATATAAAAAATACCTAAGGGAGTAACAATCTAAAGAAGTATCAAGATTTTTTTAACTTTATTTTGCTATTTTGATTATAGGACAAGTGATAATATTTGTTAAATTACAGTTTTTTTTTAAATTTGTTAAATTTACATTGTTTTACCCACCTTATTTTATAAGTGGATATCGATTTAGATTTTGTTAAAACTTACCAATGGCATCAAATTATAATATTGTGACTGATAATTACACTGTAGAATCAATATTTGTAATTTTATTGTTTGTAATTTGTGTTTTTAACTTTTAAAACGTCTTTGTAAATCTTCGTAAGACCCTCAATTACAAATAAAATTGTTAGAAGGTAATACTTTATTGCTCCTTATTTATGTTTTGGTTTATTTTTTTATTTATGTGAGAAAAAAAAAAAAAAAAAAAAAATAGAAGTCACAATAGTGATAATGGTCCCTTATTTGTTGTGACAACAAAATTAATTAGTAATATAGCATAATTTATGGTAGCTCTTAACTTTGTTGCCTCTTTTTTTTTCTTATTTATTATTTACATAAAATTAAATGAGGTGCTACTCTATTAAATCTTTAATTTGTTGTCCCTTTATAAATTTATTTATTTTCTATTATCTGTTTCTTGGTCAACAATATAATAGAGGCACTGACTACAGTGTCTCAAGGGGCAACAAAGCAATGTGTTATTATTAAGTAACACATTAATTTTTTGTCCCTTTATAAATGAATTTATTTCCTCTAATCTGTTTCTTAGTCAACAATATAATAGAGGTACTGACTACAGTACCTCAAGGGGCAACAAAGCTATGTGTTATTATTAAGTAACACATTAATTTGTTGCCCCCAATTTTTTTCCTCTTCATTTTTTTACCACTTGAGTAAATATATAAAAGAGGTGCTTTAGTGTAAAAAAAAACTTTAATTTGTTGCACCTTCAATATTTTTTTTCTTTACTCTTTATCACTCACATAATAGTGTAAAAAATTCTAAACTTTGATTTAATTAATGAATTTTATCTGTTCTTTATCATTTTTAGTACAACAAATAAAGAATGATTGATTTTTTTATTTATTATTATTTGTTGTTTCAATTTCTTATTAGTTGGGTGCAACAAAATGAAAAAAGTTATATTGTTTAGTGTATTAAAAGTTCTTTGTTATTTTTTCATTTTTTTTAGGGGGTGCATAGGATTTTGAGATTAGTGTCATTGGAGAGCTTATACTAGTATTACTATTTGAACTAATTTTCGACTGTGCTGGGAATTAAGAAAACATAACTGGAGTGGGGAACCAATGGGAGCTCAGGATTGTGTTGTCTATAAGGTCAAATATCCAAATCGCAACCCGTCATTGGCTCTCCGTCCTTTTTCCCACACTGACAAAAATCAATTCTAATTGTGACTAATATAGGTCTTCTAAAGGGGAGAATGTCTCAGTGGGTAGCTCCCGACATTTGAAGACATTAAGTTGATGAAGGTGATATGTTACAAAAACATGGAACTGTAAAATACGGTCATGTGCCTTGTTCCACATGGCGATCATTTCTGTTTGACGATGTTTTGTGTTTTGAAATGTTCGAGTAATGTGGTATAATTAAAAGTAGATATATTATGAGTTTTCTTTTATTTGTAAGCTCGTCCTTTTTCTAATCTCATACCACTTTTATCAACTTATGTCTTCATTTAGTCTCCAATGCTGGAAAGTATTTTCAGACTTGTAAAGTACATGTTAGTCTGATATAACCAACATCATATGATTTGGATATGAGAGCCAAGAACATAAGTTTATCAGTGAATTGATTGAAATTTTTACCTGTTTTTGATAACATTAGATATTATATCATCTAGCAGTGGTCAGCATTGGATTAATTCAGCATTGCCTTTAGCTCAGTATAGTGGAATATACACGTTTTAGACAAACTTAAATCCGTCTTCCCTTTGGATTTTTGTTTTTCTTCAAATATTGGGTCATACGTTAGGATCTACCAATTATAAGAATTAAACTAGTCTTACAATTAGAATTGTTTTTAGCACACAGTTGTCCAACTTAAGTGAGGGAAAAAAATAAAGCCACTAGTCGGTTATCCTAATGCTACCCTGCGCCATTTTTATTTACTTAGTTGGCACTACCTTCTGTGACCCTCTCAATTTTCCCGTAAAATTCTAATTGTAAGACTACTTTAAATTTGTATTGTTCATATAATTATTATTTTCTTTATTTGTTGTATAAATTAATTGTAACAAATTATTATTTTTTTAAAACATAAATTATTACTACGTATTTTATGTATATATAAACAAAATTGGATTACATTGATATATTAAGCTCATTCATATCTTTATTTTATCGAGAATATAGGACGCCTAATTGTTTTAAAATATATTATATTATAAACAAAAAAAAAAAAACAACAACAGTTTTTTAGTTGTTTTGTATTGCCTAATAATATTTATATTTTTATTTATTAATTGTATTATTATTATTTTATCTTTTATTTATTAATCATGTTTTTTTTTGTTTATTTGTAAAATNAAAATGGTGGATAATTCCTGTCCCGGGGTAAAAATGCTTTTTTTAAAAAAATTGTAAGTGGTGTATCAAATGGAAGGTATTGAAGAGTAGATTACACAAAAATATAACATTTGTGGAAAGTTTTTAATTTTCCATGCCTTTTTGTCAAAAAACATCAAAATGTTGCACCCCCCATGTACTAATTTAATGTTTACAATACCAACACACCCTTTTTTACGTGAGATTTCACTCACAAACAATTTTTTTATTAAATGATTAGTGAGTCTTATAATTTATTTTAATATTCATAAATAATAACGCATTAATATCTATATTCTATATCTATAACATTAACGCAATAATTTTTATTTGGACTCAGGGGACCTCAAAACGTGTAAATCCATCAAAATCGAAATTTTGAGCCATCACAATACTTTCTTTTCTAAGATAATGAAAATGATTACGAGAGAAACTGCATATTAAGGGATTAATAATAAAAAATAATAAAATCTTAAATTCACAAATATAATAAACTTTATTTTTTTACAATTATAACAAATAAACAATTATAATAATATTCATGTTAATACAATATTGCGTATAAATTAATAATTTGACAAAAATAAATTATTAAAAAAATGTTTTTTAACAGACACAAATATTAAAATCATCTAAATTTTCTCCACTAGAGAACAATTTTTGCGAATTAAACTGAAGTGTGTTTAATGATTTCAAAATTATGTTCGTTATAAGAATTCCACAACAGGATAAAAATATTCAACCCGATATTAGGAATGATCTATTAGGGTTTTGCAGATACTTTACAAAACCCTAATTTTATGGTATCATCAGTATCAATCATTGTCTCACTATCTATGGTTATGGCATTCAAACTGGAAATCAGTCAGTTTTTAACAGTATTTTAAGGTGATTTTCGTATCCATCGTATTACAGTTTTTTCAGGTGATTTACGTATTCATTATAACTAATTGATTTGTCACTTTGTTTCAAAGATGATTGCTTTTCGTGTTATTTAAATTTTCATTTGAAATCTTTTGTTGTACATTTCTTGTACTTCTTTAGATTGCTACTCCCATATGTTTTTAGAATGTAAATGGATGTATGTATATTGGAATATATGTATATGTGGAATATATATGGATATATTTATACATTCCTTTGTCTAAATAGCTATTTAGACAAATCGACGTTTAGTCTAGTGCTAATGTACTTTGGGACAAAGAAATATTAGACTTCTGTTTTTATAAGGGGAGTAACTGTCTGAAGAAGAACATTCCACATACCTTCTTTAGAATGTTACTTCCCTGTGTTTTTTAAAAGGGGTGTAACAGTCTAAAGAAGAACATTCCGTACACCTTCTTTAGATTGTTATTTCCCTGTTTGTTATAAGGGGAGGGAGTAACAGTCTAAAGTAGAATATTCCACATACCTTCTTTAGATTTTTACTTCCCTGTTTTTTTTTTATAAGGGGTGTAATAGTCTAAAGAAGAACATTCCTTACACCTTCTTTAGATTGTTACTACCCTGTTTTTTTTTAGGGGAGTAACAATCTAAAAAAGTGCCANCCGTGACCGTAGGTGTGAATCCACCTTTAGTCGAATTTGCTTTGGGGCAAAGGAATATCCCACTTCTGTTTTTCTAGTCTAAAGAAGAACATTCCCTACACCTTCTTTAGATTTTTACTTCCCTGTTTTTTTTTTTTTTAGTTTTTTTAAATTTTTTTTTATAAGGGGAGTAACAGTCTAAAGAAGTGCCACTTTTTTAAGAGTTCTTATATTCATGTATAAGTTTAAAAAATCAAAGTTAAAAAAAAGTATTGTTTTCATTAAGAAGAAACAAAAACAATAAATAGTATAATATTTTTTTATCATTTATATAATAATAATATAATGCTGATAATAATAATAATAATAATAATGCATGACGCAACATCCCGTGGACAACTGAGGCCAGCCAAAGGCTCAATTGTTTAGAGAAAGTAAAACTCAAATTATCCAAACTACATACTTGGAACCAAGGTTTGTCAAAATCATCGAATATCAGAAAGAATTTATTTGCAATTAAAATGAATTTAATCATTAATCTAACTGTAAAACTTAATATACTTCAAATTTAAAAAAGGGAGAAAGAAATAGAATTTAAAATATTAAAATATAAGGTGTAAATATGTACTAACATTCATTGGATATAATTTGAAACAACCAGTCATTTTTGTTTTTGTTCTAAAATACGCTACAAAGTTTTCTTTCGTGTTCCCGGTAGCTGATAGCTACCGCGTTCCCTTGTCACCCAGGACGTTCTGGGTTCGATTCCCGGGTGCGATTAATGACCCTACACCTTGGTATTAAGTCTGCGTTACCATATAATTGGATGCCGGCATATATTATTTAAAAATAATTAATACCTTGCTTAATTAATAAATCATAAATACATAACAAAATAGATATATCGTAAAAATTTAATACAGAAAAGCAAATCGGTTTGGGTTGTTATATAAGTGACATTTATGATTATTCCAAATTATTTCATTTTATGTTTTCTGTCATTAAATTATAATTTGTATATAAACAAATAATAACAAGACTTTGGAATAATTATATTTATATAAAATTATCGTAAAATATTGTTTAATTAAAGTAGTAATTGTTTATCTTTTTGTACATTAATTAGTTTGTAATGTACAATTGTTAGTTTGTTTATGCTATGTTACCTGGTGATGTAATGTATTGAAATGTACATTATAAAAAAACTCATAGAACTGAATACATTTTTAATACATGCTTATATTTTATCCTGTTTATGTTACTTCTTATACATACATATTACATAATATGCTGATACTGTATGATGTCAATATCCTAAAAATAAATTTTATGAACTAGATTTTTATAAAGAAGTTAAAATTAAAGAAATTTTGATTTAAAGACTGATTCACAATATTTATTCATTTTTTAATTTTTATTATTTTTTTTTNTATTCTTAAAACTTACTTATACACAAAATTCTAGCTTGTTGTTAGTCAGACACTTTTTTGTACACTATATCCCGGACAATAAGGATCTAGAAATCTAGAGGAATTATTCTCTAAACTCTATCCAATCAACTAATTGTCATTTTATAACCATTTAGTATTAAGTTCTTACCCAGCGCAACCATACGAATGTAAAGAGACGAACTGGGGTTCGACGAACGTGGTTGCCGTTGTGATTGCCATTTGTCTCAGCGAGCGACCAATTGGTGATGGAGCAACCGTGAAACTAAGACCTGGACGTCTCATCCTCGCCTGAAATCAATATTAATATAAATTTTACTCTTAGGAAGCACAACTCAAAATAATTATATTCTATATACACTCCAAGGAAGAAGAAAACGCGAATAAGTAAGTATTGGTCGAAAATTTGTCCAGGACATGGTGAAAAAAATAATAAGTAGACTACCTAATATTAAAAACAGATAATCCTGAACACTTTGAGGGATAGAGAAGGTTCTAGACTCACTATTATTGTATTCAGACAAAAAGAATAAGAGGGAACTAGACTCACTATTATTTTATTTAGATCAAATCAAAGATATAAGTGAGTCGTAAGTTCAAACTATTATTGAATTCAGATTAAAAGGAATTGTATTCAGGTAATCCTGAACGGTGTCAAAGAATTATGAGGGAAATAGACTCATTATACTATATCCACGTAGCTCTGGACATTTCAAAATAAGAGGGAAATAGACTCGTTATCTTTATATTCAGGTAGCTCTGAACATTTTAAAATAAGAGGGAAATAGATTCGCTATCGCTATCTTTATATTCAGGCAGCCTTGAACCTGAAAGCTGCAAAATAAAATGTAACAAGACTCAATATCATTGCATTCAGGTATTCCTGAACGCTCCAAAAAATCTAGAGGGAATTTGACTTACCGTCATTGTACACTTGTCATCGTCAGGCTGTGCATTTCCCGGAGGTATGTTCTTGCCTAGGTTATCCTGATACAAGTGAACTGAACCAGACACTGTCAGGTCCTGAAATAGTATTCGGGCTTCAAGAGTTGATCCACTAGAGTTCCATCGGCAATACCTTAACATGGTGTCTTATGATGTCATATCTTAAGATTCCTCATCATAATGATGTCATATCTTATTATTAGACAATTTGTCATATCTTATCTAAAGACGCCTTATCAGTTGATATCTTATCTGCCGTAAGATATTGTGTAACCGAGATTCAACATGAGGGTATCACGAAGAACTGGTTGAAGTGTGTGCTCCATGTACCTGCAAATTTTAACTTATTGTTAGATATTTATGGTTAGATATAGGGCACTTCTTTAGACTGTTACTCCCCTTATAAAAATAGAAGTGTGATATTCCTTTGTCCAAAGTACATTGGACGAAACATCCCTTTGTCTTTATAGTTATTTAGTTAATTCTAATAAATCATAAGGGAGTATCAATCTAAAGAAGTACCAGATATAGATAATTAGACAATAAATAGACTTCGATAGTTATATATGATTGTTATTGCTAAGCTAAGGCAACCCCATTTATTCCAATAAAAAATAAATCTTTGTTTTGATTTGTTAGTCTTTAAATAGATATAACAATTTATCTAAATTAATTTATTTAATTTTACTTTTTTTTCCAAATATAAAATTANCAGGAATACCTGAATACAAAAATTAAGAGCTTCTGTCAAAAATGAAGAGGGAATTTGACTTACCGTCATTGTACACTTGTCATCGTCAGGTTGTGCATTTCCCGGAGGTATGTTCTTGCCTAGGTTATCCTGATACAAGTGAACTGAACCAGACACTGTCAGGTCCTGAAATAGTATTCGGGCTTCAAGAGTCGATCCACTAGAGTTCCATCGGCACCTGACACACAAACACAAAATAGGTATAAACTAAGTCTATGGGCGTGGTCATTGCTGTACGATGTTCAATTTCCCTAAATATTGGTTTCAGAAGTAAAAATGCAATGCCGGATTTCAAATTTAGACCTTTTCAATCTGTTTTTAGCTAATTTTGGATGGGTTGGGACATACCTGTCTACTTTTCCCCAAGATAAGGGTAGCTTCATCCGAATACCGGAGACGTACATGTCTAGTGGTGCACTTCTGAGTTGCTGATGCAATGCATACCCAGTCAGATCTAGTGCTGGACCTGATCTTCTTGAAGAAACTTGATCCAAAGCGTACTCGACACGGGACAAACAATCTCTTCCTTCTTCACCTCCCACATCCTCGTCAACTGAAACAGATTAACTTCACTTTAGAACCTTCAAACTAACTAACACCTGTTATCTAGATTCTAGATTATCTAGATACAGTCCACAAGACTACAGCCTTCAAACTGACTAACACCTGTCATCAAGATACAGTCCTCAAGACTACAACCTTCAAACTATCTAGCACATGTCACCCACATACATTCCGCAAGCCTTCAAACTGATTAACACCTGTCATCTAGGTGCAGTCTGCAAGACTACAACCTTCAAACTATCTAGCACCTGTCACCCAGATACATTCCGCAAGCCTTCAAACTGACAAACACCAGTCATCTAGAATCTAGGTGCTGTCCGCAAGACTACAACCTTCAAACTATCTAGCACATGTCACCCACATACATTCCGCAAGCCTTCAAACTGATTAACACCTGTCATCTAGGTGCAGTCCGCAAGACTATAACCTTAAAACTATCTAGCACCTCTCACCCACATACATTCCGCAATCCTTCAAACTGACGAAACACCAGTTATCAAGACTACAACCTTCAAATTAATAAAGACCTGCCACCTAGATCAGAGTTCTATCAACGCAGCTTATACGTCGAGTCTAACACTCTTTCCCAACATGATATAGACTCACCTCCTTCATATTACTTTACAAATTTAACGCTAGTTGTTCCATAATTGATATAGATTGACAATAAGTGAGCATATTTTTTGAGGGGTAATTAATATAATCATAAATTTAATTATTCAAGTGAGCGGTCTTTCATGCAAGTTCTATCGAGCTGTATCAATGGTGACTATTTTCAGGTGAATTGAGTAATTTCTTATCGAGATATGATAGGCATAATTAAGAAAATATTCAGTTTTTTACGGCCAATTCATTAGACAAGTTTCATGAAATGGATGATTTTTTTCTTCTGTTGTCTCTATTACACCTAAAATTATTAAATGGCGTAAAAANATGCCAGAAAAAAATTGTATTTAATTTTTCTTTGATACTTCCAAAGAGCCTACAAGACGGCCCTTCAAAGAGTCTACTAAAAAGACCTTCAAAGAGCCTACAAGACGGCCCTTCAAAGAGTCTACTAGAAAGACCTTTAAAGAGCCTACAAGACGGCCCTTCAAAGAGTCTACTAGAAAGACCTTCAAAGAGCTTACTAGACGACCCTTCAAAGAGTGTACTTGAAAGATCTTCAAAGAGCCTACAAGACGGCCCTTCAAAAAGTCTACAAGACGGCCCTTCAAAGAGCCTACTAGAAAGACCTTCAAAGAGTCTACTTGAATGACCATCAAAGTGCCTACAAGATGTCCCTTCAAAGAGTCTACTAGAAAGACTTTCAAAGAGCCTACAAGACGGCCCTTCAAAGAGGTGGTTAGAGTTCTCACTTTGTTTAAAAAGATATTTAGTCAAAGTCATTTATATCCTCAAAATACATAGGGGAGTAACAATCTAAAGAAGTACTGTGATGAGGTTAGCGTATATCTCTATCAGCTGTATAAACTGTATAATTAGCATTCGTAGCCACCTAGACGCAACTTCTTTATATAATAATATAAACACCTAATTTATATCGAGCTGCTAGGTGAAAACCGAGGTCTAGGTCAGGTGGGATCGAACCCGGAACCTCTTGCGTGACAAGCAAACACAATAGCAATGAACCAGTGATGGAACTTCTTTAGCTTGTTACTCCCCTTATTAAAAAACAGTGGAGGAGTAACAATCTAAATTAGGTGTTGTAAATGTTCTTCTTTAGACTGTTACTTCCCTTATATAAAGAGAAATGTCTTAATTTTATTAAGACTCTGTCTTAATAGTTAGTAGTCAATAGTAGTAGTAATAGTAGTAGTAGTAGTCATCTCATTTATATACATAAAAAACATAGGGGAGTAACAATCTGAAGATTTACCCCGGTATCTCAGTATATTTTCTTCTTCTTAAACCTCTGTATATCTTCTTAAACCTTTACTACTATTTTATTGTATTGATGGTTTAGATCACTACAATGGGGTCAACGTTCTACAAATATTTCTAAAAAGAAATTGACTTTTAACAACTATTAGTAACAAAACATAATAAAAAGTGAAAACGAACAAAAAAATTCTCAAGTTTAATCAACCCTGTAATTAAGAAGTGACAGGGTTCGAAACCCAGTCGGAGGAAGACTCAGATTAGTTTAATTCAATGCGAACATTCAGTATTATTTAACTGATTGTAAACAATTGAGTCGATGTTCTCAGGGCTTGCCAACATTTCACATCGTTATATAAACGAAACAAGACACTATTGCCAACTTAACTACTTCCTAATCNTTCAAAGAGCCTACAAGACGGCCCTTCAAAAAGTCTACAAGACGGCCCTTCAAAGAGCCTACTAGAAAGACCTTCAAAGAGTCTACTTGAATGACTTGAGATTGTTACTACCCTTATTAAAAAAACAGAGGGGGAGTAACAATCTAAATAAGGTGTACGGAATTTTCTTCTTTAGACTGTTACTTCTCTTATAAATAGAAATGTTATATTCCTTTGCCACAAAGTACACTGGACTAAACATCACTTAGTCTTAATAGTAGTTATTTATATACTAAAAAAAAAACAGAGGGGAGTAACAATCTAAAGAAGGTGTTTGGAATGTTATTCTTTAGACTGTTACTCCCCCCTAAAACTGAAGNACAGAATCCGTTTTAGACATTAGAAGAGATTTTTGTGTCCATCTTTTGGTCTTTCCGTCGACATTTTTGTGAATTTAATATTTTCAAGATGGTGGCCAAATATGACGGACAACCAAACAAAGTTTAGTTCATAATAGGTAGGCTATTTTAAATACTATTTATTTATCTCTAGGTTTAGCTTATTATTTATCTCCTTAGTGATTTTATTAATTAATTTATTTGTCAATTTCTTCATTTGATTAATTTATTATCAAATTTAACTCTATCTTTATCTTATTTTTATTTGTTTAATTTTTTTTTCCTTATAAAAATGTTTGTTTTTTAGGGTTTTGTAGATCATCCTCGGAAGCCTTATGCTGAGGGTGATGTGTCTCTGTCCGTCCTATTTTGGTTTATATACCCCAAACCGTTCACGCTAGAGAATTGAAATTTAAATTTATTGGAGTAACATTTTAACCCACACATAGAAAAATATAGAGAATTAAACATTTAATAAGTGCATTAATTTTGTGTTTGTGTGCATAGAGGGACAAGTTGTTTTTGGAACGAAGTTCCTTATGGCACGTTCTGGAGCCCGGGAGTGAATCCGAAAAAAACGACCTACAAATTTAACGCTAGTTGTTCCATAATTGATATAGATTGATAAGTGAGCATATTTTTTGAGGGGTAATTAATATAATCATAAATTTAATTATTCAAGTGAGCGGTCTTTCATGCAAGTTCTATCGAGCTGTATCGATGGAGACTATTTTCAGGTGAATTGAGTAATTTCTTATCGAGATATGATAGGCATAATTAAGAAAATATTCAGTTTTTTACGGCCAATTCATTAGACAAGTTTCATGAAATGGATGATTTTTTTCTTCTGTTGTCTCTATTACACCTAAAATTATTAAATGGCGTAAAAACAGAATGTTTAATTAATGCGTTACCATAATTGGTGGTTGAGGAAAGTGGATGAGTTCGTGAGTTGGTAATACTTAAACCATAACTCAGTAGAGAAGTTATCACCAATAACTGTATCCACACCGCCCCGTCCATCACATCTGCAACAATATTAAAATAATCCATGTTAATGTTTTATGTCTGCAGTCAATAAACTATTCTGCATTCTGTTTATGGACAAGAGCCCATAAACCTCTCAAAGAACCTACTTGACGGACTCTTCTGCATGTCTAGCGGGGCACTCCTACTCCTGAGTTGCTGATTCAGTGATCGCTCTGCGCATCAGACTTCAAAAGAGTCTTCTTGCCGGCCCTTCAAAGAGTCTACTAAAAAGACCTCCAAAGAGCCTACAAGACGGGCCTTCAAAGAGTCTACTAAAAAGACCTCAAAGAGCCTACAAGACGGCCCTTCAAAGAGTCTACTAAAAAGACCTCCAAAGAGCCTACAAGACGGCCCTTCAAAGTCTCTACTAGAAAGACCTTTAAAGAGTGTACTTGAAAGATCTTCAAAGAGCCTACAAGACGGCCCTTCAAAAAGTCTACAAGACGGCCCTTCAAAGAGCCTACTAGAAAGACCTTCAAAGAGTCTACTTGAATGACTTGAGATTGTTACTACCCTTATTAAAAAAACAGAGGGGGAGTAACAATCTAAATAAGGTGTACGGAATTTTCTTCTTTAGACTGTTACTTCTCTTATAAATAGAAATGTTATATTCCTTTGCCACAAAGTACACTGGACTAAACATCACTTAGTCTTAATAGTAGTTATTTATATACTAAAAAAAAACAGAGGGGAGTAACAATCTAAAGAAGGTATTTGGAAT
>KZ652314.1:31825-81201 GCA_001010745.2 Gerris buenoi
TATATATATATATAACATGAACAAATTAAATTATAAAGAATAGAGAGGAAAAAGGGAATTTTAGTAGGGAAATTCTAAAAAGATAAGGGGGGGGGGGAAGAAAAATATCTACAGAGTGAATTGAATTGAAGCAAACCCAACCACCTCTCAATTTATAACACCTTCGAAAAAATATGCTCTATCAAAACTCAAAGTTAAAAAAGAGAGTAGACCTAAAAGAGCAAAATTGTTCAACATGCACTGGTGTGCTACAGACTATTATTATTATTATTACTATCCGCAATAATAGCTATTATTTTATACAGATGAGTTTATTCACCAGCTTAGTCAGTAATCATCAATGAACGAAGAAAACGACGAAGGTTAAAATTGCACGAGTGTTTTTAAAATTGACAAGTGGTTTAAAACAAGTGTTTTTAAAATTAACAAGTAAAAAATTGTCAGCTTGGACATGGATTAGTGTTACATTTATTAAAAATCCGCCCGAAAAACTGAAACTAAAGAGTCCCATATACTTAGTTATATATCTGAAGATTTAGGACAAATTTTCTAGGAATTTTTCAGGCGACAGACAATACAACAAAATGGCCTAGGGAACCTTTAAGCTGGAAAATCCATTAAAATCAATAATTACCGTACTTTTTTCACTATACATATTATGTATGTTCACTGTACAGTATATTATTATGAACATATTATGTAACTATACATATTATCTACGAGTACAGTACATATACAGTCTACTCCCGGTAATTAAAACTCTCGGTAAATTGAAACTCCCGGTAATTTGAAGAAATACTCCGGTCCCTTGAGATTCTCCCGGTAAATTGAAAAAAACCTAAATATTTAGATACACTCTGTAATTTGAAGTAGGAACGGATATCTTTTTCTCGGTAACACGCTATAAATTGAAGGTCAGATGTGAGCCATTCCGTTAATATGAAGGGTAGAGGGATGAGCAACCTTGTGCAATTGTGATATGAAAAGGAAAGGACGCGGCATTTTGGTTTTCATGGACAAAAGTTCAGTCCACAACCCTCCCCCTTTCACCAATGTTAAAGTGTTCTCTTTTCCACCAACCACAAACTCGAAGTTACAGAATCATCCAAAATTTTAAGACTATACCGGAACAAAGTTGATATTGATGAGTACAATATTAAACAAGTCTTATTATTTTAAACTAGCCGTTAGGCCCGCGGTAACGGGCAGAATAATAAATATGGTTTAGAAAAAGAGCTGCGAGATAGTTAGTTATAATTGAAATATATATTTAAAGAGATATTTACTGTTTAAATAGTAAGTTTTATGCAGTTATAGGTAATTAAAACATTTAAATAGGAAGTTTTGTGCTCCGATATTCGTTATATAGGTATGGCGCAATTGGTTAAGTATCTGGCTTTCACCCAGGAGCCCTGGTTCGATCCCAGCTTATGGCGCATCAATTTTTATCGTTATAAATCATTTAGAGGTGAGTTGACGTCGTCGGGACACTACTCGATTATATAAAAGATAGGTACATTACATTTTATTATTATCAAATATGTATATTTTATTGTACTGTGCAATACAGTATGTATATGGACAGTACAATACACGTTTCTCAACTCTCGTTAATTTTAAATCCCTTGGCCCCTCTTGATAAATAAAACACGGTAATTAAAACTCTCGATAATTTGAACTTTTCTTGAGGTCCCCAAGATTTCAATTTATTAGGAGTAGACTGTATATGAGAAAGAATTAATACATTATATACGTACTTATGTTTTCTACGTCATCCCATTGAAGTATAGTCATAGATTCATATGAATACATAAGCCAAGATAAATATTGTATCCAGTAGGCGTATGAAGGCAGCGTACTAAAACAAACATTATAAAACAAAATACCATATTATTTGGAAAAACAATAAAATAATAATAACAAAATAATAATAATAATAAAAACAAATAATAACAAAAAACGGACCATAGAATCATTGAAAAGTTCGTTTTGATCCGTTTTATGAAAACGATCTGCGTCTACTATCTTTTAAGAATGAAAGTGTTAGGAATAACAAATATAGTAATACTACATTTAAAAATTAATTAACATTAAATCAAATAAAAAGTATAAATTCTGCAAAAAAAAAAAAAAAAAGGTCACCTGAGTTTGATAAATAATCCAGATGTTATCATTACAGCGTAATCAAATGGAACGAGATAAGCCATAGCAAATGAAGGACTGTCAAACGCTGTAGAGAACATTGCCCCTGAAATAATACCACAATTATTTATTGTATAAGTAACAACATAAACAATATCACAGGTAAAATAACTATTAAGTAATGGTAATGGGCAGAAATGATTTGAGTATTGACTTCAGTCAAGAAAATTAACTTTGGAAGTGACAGTCTGTGCCAAACGAGAGTTAAGTGCGTCAACAGCGCGGGAAATCGAGTGACACACAGATTGGCCAACCTCTGAGGGGGAAAAAATAAAGCCTTATATGGTTATCCAGAGGGCAAATCTTGAACTCTTATTGGCTGGGGACCCCAAATGGGCAAATGGGGTGGGGACTCAATTTGCTAGTTTTTCCCACGCTGTCAAGAAACTAACTCTCGTTTGGCACAGACTGTAGCAAATGCTTTTAAGCCTCGTCCAGACTGCCGAACCGAAAAGAGGAAACGAGCCCAGCATTGGTCTCTGCGCATGCCCAGTTTAAAGTGCGCCTGCGCAATTCACTCTGGGCATGCGCAGAGACCAATGTTTGGCTCGCTTCCTCTGTTCGGTTCGGCAGTCTGGACAAGGCTTTAGCCCATATTTTAAATTGTCATTAGAGTGACATGTACTCTACTGAAGATGCCTGCAAAGATGGTTTTAAATAAACTAGTTGCACTGAAAATCGGTCAACACTGTACTTAAAACCGCATTATATTTATACCGAATACCTAGAACTTCTGCATGCTGTTAATCTACAAACTGATACTAAAGTTTATGTTACTTACCACATGCTGAAGAGACGTTAATGCACAGTATGGTAACAACTATAACCATAGCAAAAGCGTAGAATGTTTCTCGTAAACCAGCCAAATAGTAGAATATCGTGGTAAACACAGCCGCCTCAAGTACCAAACCTGGGGACTAACAAACAATACAAGGTACATTTTCTTGCAATAAGTTATTAAAGTATAATAAATAATTGTGATGGTTAGTGGTAGTACCCTTTTTTATTTCTAATGTATATGTATCAATGGATCCACTTAAGGGTAAAAATTCAAAAAAGCAGTTACTTTGGTGATTGATAGAAAAAATAACCCCCATACTGGCAGACCTGCACTCTAGGGGAGAAAAAACGACATTTTTCCAACCCAAGAATTCAAACGTCAAACAATGTCAGTGCAACAACTTGTCTATTCTATATAACTTTAGTCCCAACCATGGTATAACAGGACAAAAGCTGCCGAAGTCATGTCTTCTTTGTCTCTTACAAATAGCTAGGCATTTGTTTTAACACCGTTCAGGCCGACCCGCCGCACATGTGCGGCGGGTCAGCATACCTGCCGGCCTGACGCCGCACATGTGCGGCGCGAGCTAGTATTGGTTGTTATGGGCGGTGGAGGGGGGTAGGCTGGCTGTATAAGACTGAAACTCGCCCTAGGCCCTCACAACAACCCTACCTCTTGCCTGATCTTCTTCGTCCGCAACTTGTCAGGAANGAGCAGGTGATTGACGGAATGCTTGATCAAAATTGCTCTAGACTATCAAGCGCTCTGTCAAGCCGCTTGACTCATTCAAACTTTCCATCAATCTCCGACAAGGCTTGACTCAAGCATCAAACGGGTTCCTAGACTATCAATCATGCTTGACACCATTGCTTGACGCAATGTTTTGATCAAGCGGCTTGATCGTGTAGGGGCTGCTAAAAGTAATGGTGAGCATTTAGCGGGGAGCTCATCTGGGAATTGAACACAGGTCAGTTCCATCACCCATCAAGTGTTGATTAAGCTCGATGCTGCTTAAATATGAAGATTGAAGAGTAACTAACTACTACTTTATGCTAGCTGCCTAGACCTCATTTGGTAAAGTGTAGTATTAAGATTGGAAATTTCTGTAATGTATACTTTGTAGTGTCTTACCATGGTTATTATCTTGGATAAGTAGAACTGAAGTGCTGAATACGTTCCATTGTTATATTCTCTTATAAACAGAGGAAACTGTAAAGGGAACAGTGCAAGGAATGCGTACATAGGTGCGAACGTGTTCTCAGTAACCAAGATGAAGAGAGCTCCCTGTACAGCTTGAACTCCTGCTTGAGTAAGTTCCATAGCACCTGTGTAACACATGCCTGCCATCACCGCGATCAACTACAACAGAAAGTCCATAATGTTTGTCACAATAGAATTAGTTCATTTGGTATTTTTACAAGCAGTAAAATTGTATTTAAAATTTAATGTAAAAAAGTCTGAATTCAAAGGGGGCTTAGGAAGAATACAATGGGCTCGGATTAAGTGCGCAGTTTGCGGCGACTTCCCTGGCGACCAATATTATATACTAATTTAACTTTAGAGGCCCAGGGGATACTGCGGGGGGAACTGCGCAATTTAGGGAAATAACTGCGCACGCCTTACCAACAGGTACTTTGTTGTGGATGAGGATCGTTTGTATTTTTCCTGGAGAGAATAAATCCTTTAAAGTAAAGTAGTTTTTTTAAAAACTCGTAAAGAAGAAAAAAGGCTAAGAGGAAAACCCCGAAAAACTTTTGATGTTTCCATTGTCAAAGTTTCCTTTGAAAGAGGTTTTATTGTTGTTTGGGAAAGGGTAAGTCGTTAGCCGAGATCCGATCCCTAGCCAAGGTGAGGAAGAGATTAAAGTAGTTGCTGAAAAAGAGGATCTCTAGATACTATGCAGTCCTACAATTATTCAACAATGCAGTCCTACAAACTTTATTTCAACAAAACATTCACTTGTTCCCATCTTGCCAACAACATTGCATACGCCAAAAATCCATTCTTGTAAAAATAATTTTACTTGTAAGCCATTGTTTTTCACTATCTTAATTTACTTATTCAATTACTACTAATAAATAAATAAAATATAATANGGGTGTCGAGCAGGTGATTGACGGAATGCTTGATCAAAATTGCTCTAGACTATCAAGCGCTCTGTCAAGCCGCTTGACTCATTCAAACTTTCCATCATTCTCTGTCAATGCTGGACTCAAGAATCAAACGGGTTCCTAGACTATCAATCATGCTTGACACCATTGCTTGACGCAATGTTTAGATCAAGCGGCTTGATCGTGTAGGGGCTGCTTAAAAGTAATGGTGGGCATTTAGCGGGGGCTCAATCTGGGAATTAAACACAGGTCAGTTTCATCACCCATCAAGTCTTGACCAAGCTCGATGCTGCTTAAATATGAAAATTGAAGAGTAACTAACTACTACTTTATGCTAGCTGCCTAGACCTCATTTGGTAAAGTGTAGTATTAAGATTGGAAATTTCTGTAATGTATACTTTGTAGTGTCTTACCATGGTTATTATCTTGGATAAGTAGAACTGAAGTGCTGAATACGTTCCATTGTTATATTCTCTTATAAACAGAGGAAACTGTAAAGGGAACAGTGCAAGGAATGCGTACATAGGTGCGAACGTGTTCTCAGTAACCAAGATGAAGAGAGCTCCCTGTACAGCTTGAACTCCTGCTTGAGTAAGTTCCATAGCACCTGTGTAGCACATGCCTGCCATCACCGCGATCAACTACAACAGAAAGTCCATAATGTTTGTCACAATAGAATTAGTTCATTTGGTATTTTTACAAGCAGTAAAATTGTATTTAAAATTTAATGTAAAAAAGTCTGAATTCAAAGGGGGCTTAGGAAGAATACAATGGGCTCGGATTAAGTGCGCAGTTTGCGGTGACTTCCCTGGCGACCAATATTATATACTAATTTAACTTTAGAGGCCCAGGGGATACTGCGGGGGGAACTGCGCAATTTAGGGAAATAACTGCGCACGCCTTACCAACAGGTACTTTGTTGTGGATGAGGATCGTTTGTATTTTTCCTGGAGAGAATAAATCCTTTAAAGTAAAGTAGTTTTTTTAAAAACTCGTAAAGAAGAAAAAAGGCTAAGAGGAAAACCCCGAAAAACTTTTGATGTTTCCATTGTCAAAGTTTCCTTTGAAAGAGGTTTTATTGTTGTTTGGGAAAGGGTAAGTCGTTAGCCGAGATCCGATCCCTAGCCAAGGTGAGGAAGAGATTAAAGTAGTTGCTGAAAAAGAGGATCTCTAGATACTATGCAGTCCTACAATTATTCAACAATGCAGTCCTACAAACTTTATTTCAACAAAACATTCACTTGTTCCCATCTTGCCAACAACATTGCATACGCCAAAAATCCATTCTTGTAAAAATAATTTTACTTGTAAGCCATTGTTTTTCACTATCTTAATTTACTTATTCAATTACTACTAATAAATAAATAAAATATAATAATAATTGAAACTGAATATAAGTATATTGTTTTCTGAAAAAGAATAATGATCTCACCACTTTTTGAAATATTCTGATCCACTGGACATTTGGATTACGTAGAACTTCGAGTGAAGCACGACAACACATCCAATATAGTTTCACTATCCAGAATGGTGCCTTACTACAAAACAAAAAGTGAAACAAATAAACAATCATTGTCAGAAATTGTTTAGTAAACCTTGTAATACTACTTATATGTATGACCAACTTATACACAGCAACTGCATCGTTTCTTGATGCTTTTGAACTTTATACAAATCTTTACTAATTAAAGAGGTAAATTTGTATATTTTTTTGTAACAACGTCTTCTTTGCAAGTATATTGTAGACTATATGATCAATTTTCATATAAAACGATCCCTTCCTGATACCATAATTGTAAAGTAAAGTCGGAAAAAATGTTAAAATCCAAGGTATCAAGAAATTGTTATGTCTTAGCTTAAAATTCTTGCTTAAGCTTTATTTTCCTACACACTACTCCAGCCCTAAACGCTCAACGATAGTCACTAAGCGAATATCGTTCTTCTGAATTTGTATGTTAAGAGTCGCTCAGCTAGGAAAACGGTACCATGCAATCTCAGAAGAGGAGTCCTCAGCGATAGTCACCACTATCGCTTGAGCGTCTATCGTTAGAGTTATTTTCCTAGTTGAGTCGTGTCTAGGAAAATAAAGCTTTAGGCTGGAAGAAATGCCAAAAATGTTTGGTACCACTTCTTGCCGAATGACATGATTCTCCGTGGAAAGTAGACTTCGGGCCAAGGTTTCTGTTTGTTTCATTTTGATTAAATAAATTTTATTGTCATGAATTGTCGTTATATGTATATGTATATATGTACATACATTTGAATACACCACACTCAACACACGCACTATATAAAATAAACCCCGGCAACATTTCCGGGGCATCCCTAAGTTTGCATCATTTATTTATACCTGTATAAATGTGCCCTTTGGCAGATCTTAAGCTTCCATGGGTTGTTGTGCCACTTCATTACATCATGAAACTAAATCGATACGATTGCATCTTACTCTAGTGTCCTGATGAAAATTTAAATATCAAATATTTAAGTAGGCAAAATTAATAAAAAAAGAAGCAAAACTTTACTTACTAATTAATTTGTTCAACTTCCGAAATGTCCTAAAACAAAAAGAGACAAACGTTAGATGTAGAAGTCATGTATGGAGCACTTTTCTATCCAGTATTCACTTTACTTCACCTTTTATGATTACACTACTCACTTTGGCCATTTGATTCTGGTAGTTAAGGACCATGTCTATTTCCTTGTTGTGTTCTGAAAGAGCGAAATGGT
Organism: Gerris buenoi; assembly: GCA_001010745.2. NCBI lineage: Eukaryota > Metazoa > Arthropoda > Insecta > Hemiptera > Gerridae > Gerris > Gerris buenoi. The sequence goes on from KZ652314.1 coordinate 39,647, forward strand.
GAGATAGATCCCTGACAGCTCTCTCTGTTTCTCTCTCAGCGCCAGGAGTAGGCGCCACTGTGCTCACAAGAAATTCAGCAACGCTGCATTGGCGAGACATCTTGTATCCTTGCCTAAAAATACAATACAAATTATTGATTTTGGTCTTGATTGGTCTTACGAGAGTGATTAGAATTGTTGGTAATATTGAAGCCGTATACTATTTATTAGTGGTAGTAAGTCCTAGTGCTAGTATTAGGTGGTTAGGACGATCTAGACCTGTGGAGGAGAATTCTAGCAACTTTGACCATCCACTGTAGAATGATCTAGCCACTGAACAGTGTAGCACCGAAGCAAGTATGGTGTTATAAATTATACTCATGCCATTATACTTTGTTTTTCTGAAAGCGTAGGAAAATCGAGAATAAAACTGGAAGGGAGCCAATGAGAGCTCGAGATTTTGGCGGGTAGTAGGTCGGGGCAACTATAGGTAAACAAAAATATCACTGTATATCCTTAAGATAAATGCCTAGTGGTTTTATTTTTTTACTTCACATAGGTTGGTCAATCTGAGCTGTCAGATGTACAAAGTATGTTGGCATGATTGTAGTGAGCAATGTATATCAGAGCTTCAAAGCGTTGGATTGTACCGCTTTTGTATCACAGCTATACAAATTTGAGACCATGGCAGAGAACCTCTTAGGTCTTAGTTTACCTCACATGGGTTGGCTAATCTGAGCCGTCAGATGTACAAAGTATATTGGCATGACAATAGTGAGCAATGTAAATCAGGGCAATACAAAGCATTGGATCTCTACCGCTCTTTTATCACAGCTACAAATTTGAGACCATGGCAGAGAACCCCTTAGGTGATATCCTCAACCTGTTCCACCCTCGATTCATAAATGTTAACACAGCATCATGGCACGGGATCGAACCCACAACCATGCATTATATGGCACCTTCGATTTTATTGATGGACGAGAAAGGTGGATATAGTCCAACGATCACGCTGACTCTCTCATATACTTGTACTAATTATAAGTAGTGAGAGAATGAGCAATTCCAAAATCCCCATTAGCTACTTTCAGAATAACACCCATGTTTATACTTACTCTTGAAAGAAGTCCAAAGCATCTTGGGGTGTACCACAAAAAACAATGCTTCCTTCAGCCAAAAGAATGATTGAATGGAAAGCAGCCAAAACATCCGGACTTGGCTGATGTACAGTTGCTAAAATGGTTTTATTCCGACTATCTGCCATATGTCTCATTACAGTAGCTAGAGCAATGGCATTAAATGAATCCAAACCTTAAAAATAAATTAAGAGAAACAAAATTAGTGATTGATAAAAAAAAATTAGGTAAATAATTAGATAATCATAGCATTTATAATGAATTACAGGATAATGCATACGTGGCACCTTCAAACCTTCAAAAATGAAAGTTTTCCTTTTTATTGTGATTATTTGCTTTCTCATTAAAAGTCAAAGTATTGTGATGGCGTGAAAAAACGATTTTGATGCATTTACACGTTTTGAGGTCCCACTGAGTCCAAAAAAGTGTTTTAAAACATAAATAAATAAAAAAATATAATGTCTGTGTAAACGCCTCGAGTCTAAACTACTAGGCCGGTTTTGACGAAATTTGGCTTACATGTTAGAAAAATCATACCCCGAGGCGACATCGACAAATGAATTTTATTTCTAATTTTAGGGGTGATACAACTCAAAAACTGAAAAAAAATAAATAAAAATAAAAATACGTTGTTTCTGAAAACGAAAACGGTTCCGACGATTTTGATTTAAAAAGTTCTAATAAGTAATCCATTTAAATACGGTAAAATCTAATCCTGAGACAATAGCTTTAAACGCGGACGGAGAGAGGCCGAGTTCGATTCCCCGACGAGAAGGTCATTTTTATGATAAATTGTTATATATGTATGATACATTTTAATATAAGGGTCAATAATAATTAAATGTACCTTCAAAACTCGAAAACTAATAAATGGAAAGCACTGGGCTAAGTAGTTATGAACTTAGGAGAAAGTTTGTATGAGTTGATTTGGACCGATTTTTTTATTTTTTTATTTTTTTTATATTTCTAAGGATTTTACTAGAATTCATTTTTTCAGTAGAAATATAGAGAGATGTCTCACCACTACAAGTAAGTACCTTATTAATACAAAGGTGGTTTTGAGCCACTAGCGGCCAATCTGAGTGCCATTGAGACGAATTGAAGTGTGAAAAAATGATTTATATATCGGTAAAAATTAAAATTCAATATTGAAAAAAATTATTTGTAGAATTGAGACAAAGGATTGAATTTATATAACTCAGCTAATATAATGTAATATGTTATCCAATAACAATTATGTCTAAGAATGGACAGTATAAGTATATAATTTTAAAATCTTATCGTTTCTTTCGTGCTTCGTTGTAATACAAAAAGAAGGTACTTCGCCAATTACAATCAGGTATAAATATAATTAACATTTTATAAGTATTTGAAATAAATAAAATACCGGTTGTTGGTTCGTCGCAAAACAGCAGGGCCGGATCTGTTAGACATTCAGTGGCGAATGATAACCTTTTCCTTTCGCCTCCGGATAAAACTACCTGCAAATTAATTAAATGCATTTAATTATATTTAGAATAAAATTCCTTAAATAGAATAACCAATTAGGTAGTCTGTAAGACTTAATTAGGATTAAAACTAAATTTAGCTTTAGTCCAAAGATTCTTTTCCATCTTACAGCAGATAAAGAGTAGAAGTCTGTCAATAATTTATGCTTCGGTGAAAGTTGTGTTTACCCTTTTTGAACGAATTTAAAACTTCGCTGGAAATAAAAAAAACTTCTTGCATACGAGTCTGCAGGAATGTAAGACATTTTCATGTAAAGCTTCTTGCAGTCGTTTTTTAGTTTTGTTTTTTGGTAACGCTTTTTAGTGTATAACGCTATCCGTTCTTGTTGGTATAGCTGCAAGTTTTCGTATAGTCTATAATAAAGGTGGTCACACGGGGATAGTTTTCTACTATACTATAGTTCAACTATATCTATACAAGTAGTTTGGACTATACGAATCGGTCACACTATATCAAAACTATATATGCTAGTTTTCTATCCCGTGTTTTTACCTTTACAAAATAACTTTAGCATTAAAATCAAGTTCATAAAAATAATGTGATCTCGCTGGGAAAAACATTGGAATGACATGGACCTGGTTCAATTGCCAGCAAGGTCACTTCTATTTTTATTCAATATTAAATCTATGCAAAGGTTAAAACTAATATGGGATCATATGTGCGGTCTAACTTAGATAATGAATATCAAAGTGTTTTTGTGTCTCGATTAGTTTAGTTTATGATGTTTCGCATCCAATATTGTGGAGGTAACGGAAGTTGAGAGAGGTAACGTTATGTATATCAGGTGATGCTAAGATAGAATAAACCCTTTACTACAACAAACTCTTCCATCATAAACAACTTTTCCGGTGAAATCCGCGTCACGAAGGGGTTGAAATCCGACGTTTCGCTTCCACTACTGGAAGTATCTTCAGGTGTGTGGTGCATTGTGGTGTTGACTCGAAGCAAATACAGGATATACTGACGACTGGAGAGAAGAACGGCGTATTTATACTGGTTTCCTAGACCGTAGATTGTACCTGGGTGTTCCATTACTCGGAGTGATCCCTTGTCGTGATGATGCAATCACGGAGATGCTGCCTTTGTCGGTGTTTCTTTGTGGAGAATACGCCGTTCTTCTTTCCAGTCGTCAGTATATCCTGTATTTGCTTCGAGTCAACACCACGATGCACTACAGCCCTGAAGATGCTTCCAGTAGTGGAAGCGAAACGTCGGATTTCAACCCCTTCGTGACGCGGATTTCACCGGAAACCCAAACTGTTTATGACGTATCTACCCACGGAAGCCTACGGACCAAGTTAAATTCTCCCATGCACATCGGAAACTAATAAAACGAAGAATGATAATTGCGTGTGATTTTATAAATTCAAAGAAGACGTTTTATATTTCTTCAATGGTTAAATAGCCAGAGCATAAAAAAGAATCCATAAAATAATTTGACTCCACTGAGAATTGAAAGGTATTTATTTGAAGCTGTTGAGATTTCTGTTGGGGTCACATCGATTTTTGATACAATACCAAATGTGAAGGTTGAAATTAATATGAGATCATCTGTTATATATATCACAATGAATCCGTTACCTTTGGTTAGCTCGGAAGCAAAAACACATATTTTAAAATATTTGATAACTTCAAATAAGAGCTTGTTTTCAAATGCTGGGCGTGAGATTGGCGCTCAAACTTCACAGCTAAGATAAACACATTCAACAAAGTTTTAAGTCCAAATATTCGACAATGTGTAAAAACGTCTAGACACACCAAAAACATGATAAAGAATGTTAAATAATCAGTGACATAAACGCCCATTGAAGGCTTAGCATAACAAAGGACTTCTAAAATTGGAAGACACGGGATTGGCTGGGTGGATTGCTACCCATTTATATCACGATGCTGGATGAACACCCCTCCCATTCCCTAATATAACACCCATCACCGTTGTCGGTCGAACTCGGACCCCTTGTGCTCAAAGTGTATAAATGGTGGCAGTGGACTACTAGAGAAATTGATTCGTAAAAAAAATAATAGTACGTAAAAAATGTATACTGACGTGTTCAGAGTCGATGCCAATTCCACCAATTCTGCTGTTCATACAATCAGTGAGTCCCAGCACGTTGACCAGTTCGTTGAGACGAGCTTTTTTTGCTCTCTTGCTTATTCGACGATCCATCCTTAAATTTGCCTGGTCCATAACAAATAACAATAATTAATAGAATATACTAAATAATGAAAAATTAAAATGATTACCTAGGAGATAGTGAGATTAAGGGAAAGGGGTTGAAAAGAATCAGGTAAAAATGTATATTTAAGTTCAGATTTATGGTAAAAACTCAGTGGAACAGAATAGACCTTATTTTCATACATACTCGGATAATTCTGGGGGCTACTTTTAGAGTATAGTAGAGCCAGGATTAGGGAATAAAAACTTTAAGCTGCATACTCCTTTTGGTTGTATGCAGCTATAATCCGCGCCGCAAAAGCAGTTAACAAATGATCTTAAACTATCAAAAAATTATAACTTCTCCATGATCAAATTCTATTTAAACCATCAAGATCAGTACGATTCTTAATGAGGTTTTGTTTTGTCAAAATGGTCAGAACTTCCTGGATATCCCTTGCCATTGTGAAGTCCGTTTACTGAGTGTTAGTTACTACATCCGGCATGCTTCAGTTCATGTTATCCAAATCCAGCTCTTAAGTCAAAAAGGTTAGACACTACACCCCTGGGATGGACGATCGACGAGACGCGCCTTGTGCACACACTTTTGTACTCTTTACCATAATTAATTAAGGTAGTTCTTCTATATATTTTTATGTTATACTATGGCTATTTGCTCTGATGATGCTAATAAATTTAGCGAAACGATAGCTTAAACCTTAAACAGTGTTATATTTGACAGCATCTCGCTAACCCTACCTTCTTATTACTCTTTACTATGACAATAAAAAAATAAGTTATGTACTTAGGGAGTAAAGTAAGTAATTTATCTCTGAGCTGAAAGACGGTTATGGTTCTTGAGGTGAAGCCGAGGAAGATGATTATCGCGAGGGGAATTATAGCACTTTACTCCCGAGATACATACAATATAATTTTATCTTCAGTAGGGAGAAAAAACACATTTTCACCCATTGCACAGTCTTTATTTATTCATTTTTACGTTTTTGGTAGTATTCATACTACGGAACATTTAAATTTTAATTTAAATCAAATTTTTCTTTTATTTTCTTTTTTTTTCTTTTGGGTTTTAGTCCCGTTCGACAGCTTAGGCCATTACAGGACAGGGGTTATCCGACCACTTTACTCATCTACTCGATAAGATCATTAATGTAAAATTATAATAATTATAATTTGATTTAAATTAAAATTTAAATGTTCCGTAGTATGAATACTACCAAAAACGTAAAAATGAATTTCTAATTGACTGTGCTAGGTACAGGTACTAATTGGGTACTTTATAATTATAAGCGTTATTTCTCGGTCTAGTTCTATGTCATTAATGTTGACTTCTAAGATTTGTGGAAAAATGAAAGCTTAAATTCGGGACAAGGTATCAATAACGTCAGAAGAAATCATTCTCCAGTGTAGTTGGTAGAGCGCTAGACTGGTAATTTAGAGGCCCGTGGTTCAAATCCCGGCGCTGGAGTCTATTTTTCTCTGTATGTTTCCCGTAGTTAATAATAATTATAATTTGATTTTAAAGTCTTTATTTATTATTTTAATAAGTAGCAATAATTGTTAGCACTTTTAATAGCAATAGAAGATTATACACGAGATTCAATATTAATAAAAACAAATAAGAATTGCAATCATTAAACCCATAATATAAAAAGTTATTTAGATGCAGGTTTGAACAATAATAAACAAGATCAAAAAAACAGTGTCGCCAACCTGATTTCTACAACTTTACTACATTAGACATTCATTCTCTACTATTTATAGAATAATTAAGTTAGCAATCCTTCTTTTTGTCCCTACTTTTTGAGTTCAGGGAAGAAAAGACTTACTTTAGTCCCTCTAAACTAATCTAAAATCATAACTTTCTCCCTACAGGAGATAAAAGCTTTTCCACTTTTAAAGATCCTGAAACGTTAATAATACTCACTCATTGAAGCAGTCAATTTTAGAAGAATTATATACCATGGAAGTTTTTATTACATGAGCGGACCAAGCAATGCTAGTCGGGACCTAGGATACACACCGGAAGCCTGCAGGCCTATCCCTTCCGGAGTTCTTTTAGGTCTTCATTTAGAAAAACGGAACTACCTTCCAGCCATCTTAACCTTCCAATCTTATTATGCATTGGAAGGAAATCACCTTGTAATAGATTAAAAACCTAACCTACACATCTTCAAACTTCCGTATAATGCGATGTAATGAAACTATTTTATATAAGGTAGCTAACCTATAACAATTCTATTGCACATAAAGCTATTGTACATGATACTATTGCAACCAAATTTAACCTTCCTCATGATAAATAACAAACAAAATAATATTATAAATAAGGTTAAAACTAACCTAACCATCTTCAAATAAAATTAAAACTTGATAAGGGAAAGTCTATGGAAACTGTCAAATATCACGACAACGAAACATCTCTGAACCAAAGCCAACGAAAAATATTCCAAACCAAAGTTAAGCAATTCACTCAGACACATGGTTTTGATTTCAGACTATGCAACCTCTGCGCGTTACATCTTGGATAATATTAATGCTGGCGACACCATAAATATTTAAAGCACAAAAGTCAGACAATTCTCAATAAATATTCAATAGGGACATCAAATAGCGTTTTGAAGACATCCCTCTGAAAACGATAAACGAAAAATCATGTTGGTCTTGTCCCTTCGACTTAATATTAAACAGATAATTATGTTTTTTTATAAAACTCTAGAACTTTGGGTTTGTAACATTTTTCTCAGAATCGTTTCGTTTTCAAGTTTTATTTTACCGATTTCAGGCTTTTCTAACACCTCGTATATGGGTAACATAACCATCTCTAAACCTCCATTTAACGTATAACGAAACCAAAACAGACAATATTTAAAAGACTAACTTGATTACCATGTAGTAAAGATGTTCCTGGACCGTGAGTGCACCAATGAACAAATCCTCTTGGTGCATATAACCAGATACAAGGTGCATTGAATTAGATATCCGTCCGTTCACTCTTATATCTCCAGTTACCAATAATCCACCTGAAAATAAACAAAACTAATGTATTATTTTTTTAATAAGTTAATACATTATTATTGCTCGAATAAAAACTGGAAAGAACATGCAATTTAATAGAAATTGACTAATTATAATTTATACTGAAGCGATACATAAATTTGTGACCATTCATGTTTATACCTTGAAAGAAATAAATACATTTTGCCGTCACGTCAGTAAATCTAAAATGTATATTTTTGACTTTTCACTGATCTTCGCTTATCCTCAATTATTACATTTGACAGATCCACACTATCCTCAATTATATTACTTTTGACTCTCGCTTATCCTAAATTATTACTTTTGAAAAATCATTTCTGTCCTCAATTATTACTTTTGACTGATCTTAGTAATCCTCAATTACTACTTTTGAGTGATCCTCCCTCTTATCCCCAATTATTACATTTTACTGATCCTCCCACTTATCCTCAATTATTACTTTAGAATGATCTTCGCTTATCTTAAATTATTACTTTGTAAGTCATCTTAGCTATCCTCAATTAATACTTTTTGCCTGATCTTAGCTATCCTCAATTATATCATTGGACAGACCCTCACTATACTCAATTAGTACTTTCACTGATCCTCGGTATCCTCAATATTGATTTGTCATATTTAAAGTCCATACTAGCATAGTTATCACATAAAAATCATAATAATTTTAATTTATTTGTTTATTGTAAACAATAAATAATTACCGTGATGTCGACGCCCCAATGCGCATAACATTGTACTTTTACCAGCTCCGCTAATATATCATTGGACAGACCCTCACTATACTCAATTAGTACTTTGACTGATCCTCGGTATCCTCAATTTTGATTTGTCATATTTTAAGTCCATACTAGCATAGTTATCACATAAAAATTTCAATTTATTTGTTTATTGTAAACAATAAATAATTACCGTGATGTCGANAAAAAAAAAACAATAAAGACAAATTAATGGTTCAATATACAAATATTGGGAGATTAACTAATTAAATTATTTCCATAGGGTACTACTTATACTTCGTTGCCCACCTATGGGTGGGTAACCAACAATTATAATAAAAAAGTATGTATTTAATTACCTTGGACCCATTAATGCCACCATTTGACCCGCTTGAACTGCTCCAGATACTGTAATTAAAACAAAAGTTTGAAAAACTAAAATCTACTTTTACTCATTCTTTCTAGGATCATAGTGAATAATAACTCATTTTTTCGGGCAAGAAAAGCCGATTTTGAAACTCCGTTTTTCCGGTTCTTTATCCTCAGCCCCAAAACTTTATTTGTAGGGCTATTTAAAAAAAATGTTCTTGTTATTTTGCATCATTATAAACGTTGAAAGGGCGAGGATCAAATCAAATAATCATAATTTGACATCACCTCTTTCATCATGTTTAACCACTCTGGTTTATGGTAATTTACGGAATTTTTTAACTTTCATGGGCCCATAAAAATTTCCTATAGCTTAAGTGATAAAAAATTGTTCTTTGACAGGCATGAAAAGCCAAAAAATATTTTGTTTTTAGACTTTATCGTGAGACACACTGTATTGAGACTTACAAATTCATTTTCTAAAATAGTATAAAAGCAAGATTATCATTTGATATGCTTTGGTTTAGTCATTGTAGTGACAGTATAATGATGTTTGGATGTCAGTTAATCCTTTTTATACAGTTATTAGGTTTGTTCCAACAACACTTCAAACTAGATTGAAACTGTCCGATGCATGTGCATTAGCAACAGGAGTTCAATTTTAGTCCAATGCGCACACGCCGGACAGTTTCAAACTAACTTTTGAAGTGTGGTTGGAACAAACCTATTGGCATCTTAGATAGTAATTTGCCTTCGATATTTCCCCTCAGCCCAATTCTATCTGTGATAATTGATAACTCATGCAGAGTGGATCCTGGCAACACTGTTTTAGTGCCTTTCCACCTTCACCAGCATCTTATCAGTGATAACACTTGCTGATAACAGCGATTGCTGATTGTTGCTAAATGTTCAAGTTAAGAGAATCTCCCCTAATCAATATCATTATACATTCACTAATTATAATTTTAATTTATGAAATATTTAAAGATGTCTTACTATTGTTTACAATTCGTTTATATGTAATCTTGGCTGATCTAAGTATTCTGGACTTTTTACATCTTACGTAGACGGAGAGATCAGTCCATGTAAGTGTAGTTGAATCTTCTTTCTGCTCCCAAATATCCTGTAAAGCAAATCAGTCGAATTAACATATTTCTTAAAATCTAAATAAAGATCTATTTGTAAAATTTCGAGTCTTCCGGGCATTCTCACAACTTAAAATCAAGGTCGTCCTAAGATATTCGGCTACCAATAATGCACCCCTCTTCAAAAGAAAATACATGGAATGGCTGGAGGGAGCGGGACATAGTAACTATTATATTATAGACTAAACCAAAAAAAAATAATAATTTATACAGATTATTTAAAAAAAGAAAAAAAGCAGTATGAACTGAACAAGAACAAAATAAAAAGCAAAAGTAACTTATATAGGTATTTATTCTCCTAGTTTTTTACTTTGTCATATAAAGAGAAAGTATTGTGATGGCGCCAAAATTCAATTTTGTGATTTTGATGAATTTACACATTTTGAGGTCCCCTGAGTCCAAAAAAGTGGTTTTTAAAAAATATCTGTCTGTCGTCTGTCCGTCGTCTGTCGTCTGTGCAGACGCCTAGAGCCTAAACTACTAGGGCGAATTCGACGAATTTTGGCATACATGTTCAGAAAAATCATACCCCGAGGCGAAATCGAGAAATGAATTTTAGCTCCGAATTTGGGGGCGCTATTTTATTATATATAAATTTTCTTATTCTTTATTTTCCAATATATAAATATTCGTGTTTAAAATGAAGGCATTCCTCAATAAAATTATTTTCTACACCGTCCTTATACGTTTCGCACAACTTTGCTGCATTCTTTCTAATTGTCTCTTCTTTTAAATTGACCAGAAACCCAAATATAGAGAAAATTGAGAAGAAACGCCTCTTTTGTACTTCTGCTAGAAGTTAATCAATAATAGCATAATATGTATGTCTTTACGCGGAATTCGGCATTAAATTCCCTTTTAATGCCGTTGTTAATGCTTGTTGTTTCCCGCCTTCGATTGTGCCAACTCTAATCTTATAGACTGTAATAATGCCTAATAATGTTTTTAAATGTAGTATCACCTTTTTGAAGTGATAAATAAATCAATTTTACCTATTATTTCTAATATGTCGCTCCAAAATACACATAATAGCAGTTTCCAGTGAGTTAACCTCATTTAACTTTCAACGTGTTTAATTTAACACTTCAACTTTTGAAAATTATCTTCGGATATTTTATTCAAAGCATCATCAAAATTTTCGTAACTGGACACCTAATTAACACTAATAAAAATTGCCGCCCCCCAAAAGGCATGCGCCCCAGGGCTATAGCCCATTTAGCCCTGTGGTTAGGGTCGTCTTGCTTCAAATGTAATCAATAATGCAATTGGTTGCACGTGCAGTGCATGCCCATATTCGAGGTTTTATAATGGTTTTAATGTGCTGTTAACGGCCTCTCTCAAAAGATGGTCGTGAAAGGTTTGAATTAAATGGACATTCCAGGAGTTTTTAAAGGTTATTGACACCAGTAATAAACGGTCTGTACTTAATAAAAATTCATTTTGTAAAAAGTTTTAATTGTGACGTCTTTCAATTGAGCATCCGGCTACAGCATATTAAAACTGCATTTAAATTCCATAATCCATAATATATAACGTAAGTTATTATTAAACATAATTATAAAATGTTCAATAGGTAATTGTATCAATTCCAATATTGATTTTAGCGGGGACAAATGTATTTTTAAATTAAATCAAATTTTAATTATTATTAACAATGGGAAATAGACAGAGACAAAGAAAAAGACTCCACCACCGGAACTCGGACCACGGGCCTCTATTTTATATTTCCGTTACTGTGCTCTGACTAACGTGATTTAATTTAAAATTTAAACTTTCCGTAGTATGTATAAATACTACCAAAAACTTAAATTAATGTATTTTTATCAATATCTCTATAACTAGATTTTTTTTTTCTCGATAAACCACTATTTAATATAGACTAAGATTTTAAGATAGACTTAGATAGACTAGGTAGACTATAGATAGACTATAGATAGACTCTATAGATAGACTATAGATAGACTCTATAGATAGACTATAGATAGACTCTATAGATAGACTATAGATAGACTCTATAGATAGACTATAGACTAGATAGACTTTAGATAGACTACATTTTTATTAAAATCATGTTAACCGTTTTTTACAATACGCCTTAAAATAACCCGAGGTGAAATGCAGAAAAGAATTTAAAAGTTCTAAATTTGGGGGGGGGGTCCACTTAAAACTTAATAATTATGTAAATAGTTCTGCAGATTTTGATTATTTATTTTCCTTTCCATTTAAATACGCTTTTATCCATATAAAACATTCTCGGAAAGATATAAAACTGATTTTAATAAAAAATTTAAAAAAACTATTCGTATAATAAATCTTTTCAAATTTATTTAAAAATGAGTTTTATTAACTTTGATACATTGGGATTTAAATTGAGATAATTTGTTTATGTTTTCGAGATTGTCGAAAAAAAAAGATTAATACGTGTTCATTGTCGAAATAAAGGATTAATACGTGTTCATTGTCGAAATAAAGGATTAATACGTGTTCATTGTCGAAATAAAATATTAATACCTGTTCATTGTCGAAATAAAGGTTTATTACGTGTTCATTGTCGAAATAAAGGATTAATACGTGTTCATTGTCGAAATAAAGGTTTAATACGTGTTCATTGTCGAAATAAAGGATTAATACGTGTTCATCTGTCTAAACATCAAACTTAATACTTTCCTTTTGTATATATCTACTATGTAAATAAGAAAGTAAAAATAAATGAGTAAAATCTAGTCTACAGAAGTAAACCGGTTATTCCATGGCGCTAGAAATGTCACACAAAAATTTACATAAAACAAACAAGTTTATTCAACCACAACAAAATCAATTAAACCCAAAAAGAAATTCTTCCTAAGTTATTTTATTTTTAAATCAAATAAATCTTCTAGTGATATAAATTACATTATAAATAGCAAATTAAAACGAACTCAACATTATAAACAGAATGAAACGGAAAATAAAATGACCAGATTTATCAAATAGTCGACAAAAAAAAAAATTAATTATCTTTTAATAATTCCTTCTACAAGATTCTCGAAAAATTATTATTATTCATTTAGATCTATCATTAAAGGAAAAAATAAAATAAATTATTTTATGAAAGCCGTAAATGCTTTTAGAACACCTTTTAAATATATTGTAAGAAATTAATGAAAAGCCATAAATAAAGAAACCTTAATTCAGCCTTCTTTAATAAAGACAAGGATCTTATATAAAGGGGATAGAGGGTTGCGGCAAAAAAGTGACCCCATGGAGATATGTAAATATGAGCTCCAATGGGACAAATTACCTTCCTCTTGGTTATAGGTTACAGATTGCGTTGTACTCTCCCTTGCGTCATATTATCCTGTGCGTTGTATTTGTTATTTTGTGCTGTTTGTGATTGATATTTGGACTATATTTAGCAGTTTATAGTGAGTTTTGCATTATTTATAATTAAGAGTTAATAATCATTTTATAACCTGATTCAAAATTAACCAGAAGTAAACCTTGAAATTATCAAATAAGGTAATTTGTCCCAGTTCAAAGGACGTGGAGCATGCGCAGTATGATTTTTTGGTTGGACTCCCCTATACGGGGCATCATGTATAGAAATGGAAAAAACTGGCACACATATAATTAAAGTCTTTTCTATATTTTGATAAAAAAAATGCACCAATTATGGATTCTTCTTCATTTCATAAGTTTTCTCTTATTACAATTTCCATCTTCAGATCTTTATTTTGAGACACAGCTGTATACAGGTCGATTTTGGGAATCTTGGGCGTATGTATCTGTAGTAGTTACCTGGGCTTCGATTTAGCGTATCTGGTTTTTCAAGAGAGTATGAAATGAAAAAGAATACATAAATAACGCATTTTATATCAATATATAGGAAACACTTTAATTATGTATGCATTATATTTGTTAGTTTTTTCATGTCTATACATGATGCCCCATATAGAGGAGTCTGATTTTTTTTCTCCAATTTCTCTTACCTCTATGGGGTCACTTTTTTGCCTTAAACCCCTTCTTAACATTCACTCTCCTTTATTTAAGATCCTTGAATAATGATGATCTGATAGCGTTGGAATCGAACGCATAGAGAAAATAAAAATAGTAAATTACGTAACGTGACATTTAAATTACAAATATTTCTAACGGCATCTTCCCGCTATTAAAAGGCTATCGTTCTTTATTTTAAAAATCTTTGGGTCTGAGAGATCTCGTAAAAATTTACATTATTTATGTTCACGAACACCGACAAAACCCGAAATCAATCTAAGCTATAATTATATATCCTAGACAAAACTGGTTTTTTGAATAAGCGCTTTAGTCACAATAGATATTGACTAGTCAGAACAAGAATTTCTTGATATTTTGTCAAAATTAATTTCATGTGAAATGTAGCAGTTTAAAAATGTTTGCGCATGTCCAAAACTTGCATTATTTGTTCATTTGTTCGTGTTTTATGATAAATAACGAGGACAATTAAAAGAAAATGCAGAAGGAACATTTCTTGCAACGTATTATCTTCCAATTGAAAATAGTATACATACCAAGATCATTTAACTAAGTAAATTACGGTCATTTGGTTGGATTTCGATACAGTATAATAGTTCACTCACAGGTTCACTCGCCGAAAGCAATTTATATATTTCACAGAGTTGTAAAAATTGCGTATACATTGCAAAGGGGTTGGTAAACGATAAATTTTTATCCACTTTATTCAAAAGCTTATTGTGAGTCTAGAAAGTCATTCCTGAATATTGAGTATGTTGAGACATATAGTTTATAGGTCAGTTTCTACTTTTAAATTCATATGAACAATTAACACCAATTTTACGAACTAAGACTAAGAAGAAATATAGGGAACATGGTGAATGAAAATGTTGACACAAACATTGGTGTTGCTAGAAACAGGTGATTAAAAAAATCAAATAAATTTGATCATTTATCAATAGCATCAAATTATTAACAACATGCTCAACAAAGATCGTCCATCGTCCATATTGGTAAACATGAACCGAGCAACGAGCAGAGCATTGGTCTCTGCGCATGTCCGGTTTGAGTTACGCCTGCGCACCTCAGACCTGACCAATCTGGATTCGACTTAATAGGTGAAGTCTACACATAATCTTTGCGTTAAACAGGTTATTTCAAACGCAAATCAAATAAAAATACATTTAAAAGAAATATCATTACTTTGCATAAAAAGAATAGATGAAAATTACGATAAAGGATAACCTACTTCGTCTTTTTAATTATTTATAAAAAAAATATAAATATATTAACTGTGTTTAAAAAATAATCATAATAAAAAGAAATAAAAAAAAATACAATTGGTAAACAAACAACAATTGATAATGGTGATAACAGTGATGATATTATCAGGTGGCAAAATAATAACGATTGATAACAACAAAATAGTTAAAGCCTTGTCCAGACTGCCGAACCGAACAGAAGAAACGAGCCGAGCATTGGTCTCTGCGCATGCCCAGTCTAAAGTGCACCTGCACATCTCACTCTGGGCATGCGTTGTTTAGAAAATTTGCCACTTGGATGCAGCACCTGCTAGCATCAATTTCCAACCAACTTTTTAATGCGAGGGTTTTAGACTATGCTCTCTTCACCTCTTTTAAACTTTTTGTGTCAATTAATAAATTAATAATTAATTAATAATTCAGTTTACCTCATTGATGTATCCTTTAGAAGTAGGGCTGTTTCTATTTTCTCCTGCAGGTACTACCGCCATAGTGAATTAATTTAAAAGGACTAGAGTAATATTTTAAATTACTAGAGTAAATATTTCATAAAATATTTTCTTAAGTTACACTTAAAGCTTATTTCACAATAGATTGATTTAATTTATTATAAAAAAGTATAACAATGAATCTGTTTATTACAGTTAATTTAAAAAAAAAATGTGTTTTCTATAAATTTAATATTTACAAAAACTATGTTGTTCTGGAAAATTATGTTTAGAAAAGATTGTTGTTTTTTTCTTTGAAGTTATGTAACACAAAAGATGTTTTTAAAAGAGATATGTTACTCGCGAAATTGTTTTTTTTCTTATAAGGAATGTTTCGCAAAAGTTCTTTTAATTTATAATATTTATATTTTTTTAAGAAGTTATACTTTTTTAAGCAGAAGTTATGTTTCATAAATTTTCTCTTCTGTATTAATAAAAATAAATATTAACAAAATATTTATGGAGTTTTAATCTAAAAATTATTGTTTTTTATTTTTATTTTTTATATGATTGTTCCCTTGAGAAATAAAGTTGAAATTTGGTTTGACAATACTCCGGAATCCGGTGATGCGATGGATTTCCTTGAGAAACAACAAATTTGCCGAGTTACATAAGTCTTCTATTCGGAAATCCGATCCACGTCGAACTGGACTGTGAAACACTACTCGTAAAAATATAAGAAACACGATACCTTACAAACGGTATACGCGATAAGACTTCACTACATAACTGTTTTTGCATATTTTCTTTGGTTAAGGTCGACGGGTATCATTACTCGACATTATTTAAAGTTATTATTAGAAAAAAAATAAATTGTTCGTTCTCATTAACAAAGTTTATTAGAAACAAAAAAAAATCTCCAATCCAATATTTTATCCTGCAACAAAACAAAAACAAAAAAAAAAAAATATTTAAATTTAATAATTTTTTTGATAAAACTCGAAAATAATTTTTTTTTTCACAGATTCAGAATAATAACTTAACTTATCACTGCGTCTCTGAAACCTCTGACATATGACCATGCAATTTTGTAGGAATTTAGGTTCCTCTTAGCCATTAAGTGCTTGATAGGTTTTATATTTTTACGATCCACCATCTTGATTCAAAATGGCGGTCATTTACATGCTGTGTTCGACCTGAAGTTATTTCCGGAAACCATATTGGAATTTGTTAAATTCACTGCTAAGGAGGAGTTATTTTAATGGTAAATTTTGATTCAATATTGAATAATAAATTAATTTTACTACAAAATCCCGCGACAACTAGCAAATGAAAAACATTGGTGGAAGTACTAATGGTAACCTTGAGTTGGAGGTGGCTTACCGAATCTTGTGGTATCAAGTCAATTGTATGCCCTTTGGCTTGGCCACGAGGCCAATGACATTATAAAAAGAAAATTCAATCCTAGGATTCCTAGGATGTCATTAAGAGAAGCAGGTGAATTATGGCACACGACCGAAGTAGTAAATACAAGATATATTGTATCTCACATCCGCAACCAGGTAATCTCAGTGTATTAATGATTCAATATGGGAACTAATAGTCCAGGAGATGCGTACAAAAAAAAAAAAATGTCTGACAAATATCAAGCTAGAATGTTGTGTATAAGCAAATCTTTTGGTGCCTTTTAAGAATAGGTGGTCGGCTAAGTTATTCTGCTGGACATAGCTTGGTAATAAAATAAGATTTGAAAAAAACAAACTGGTGGAGAGCGGTTGGTTAGTTTGTCAAATATTACTCCAAATCAAAGAGGCCACCTATTAAGAGACGGACTACCATCAACTTGATTTTTGATCTTCTAACTAAGTTAGTACGTAGGATCACTTAATATACTTAGAGGATAGTAATTAGTATTGCTAAGCTATGACCAGCAGACGAACTTAGCCGACTACATATTCTTAAATATTACCAAATTCTAGCTTTATGTTAGTAAGACACCTATTTACATGCTATCTCCTGGACTAAAACTAGGTATTCTAATCAAAGTTGAGAGGGAATAAACATATTTATGATACACTACCTATCACTAATTAAAATTGTCTATCATTTATTGTGGTACATAACTTCCTCACGTCTTATTATTGGAACGAATGGTCAAATAATATTTGGACATCTTTTGATTCCTAGTAAGCTTACACTTATATTTAAAGCAATATTAAATTTGTTCAGACGGTTAAAATGAATATGGTACCATCATTGGACTAATTCTTTTAGGATGTATCTTTTTTTAAGATTATAAGGTATTTTGAAAAAACATTGAACGATAGAGAGACAAAAATGTTCCTTGATATCTAAAACGGATTTATATCTAGGATTTTTTATTTTTAAGATAAAATTAATTACAATAGAAATTAAGTATATACTGCAGTATCTAACTTATTAATGATGAGGAAAGAATATCTGCACGGAATTTACAGAGATCGTCATAACTTAAGATTCAAGGAAAAAAGCAACAAAAAAAATCTTACTTTTTAAAGTATGTGATTCCAAAAAGCACCAAATTTACATATTTTAACCCGGTTCAGGTTTAACAAAGTTCATATACAATCAGTTAAATATCAGTGGCAAGGAGATACTTGGTTTAACCTAGTGCAAAATTAATTTATCCTAAAAAGATTTTATATTTTTTTAAATATTACAATAAGTATATCTACCACTGCCCTAACTTGGCTTGAGCAATACTTATTCTTCTTCTTTGAATACTTATTTAAGACAATTCTTCCATACATAGCTCCCCAAAATGTGCATAATTTCCTACTATTCTATTACTCTTCGTCAAGGAATCAAACTAACACCATTAGTTTGAGGATAGATCTTTCTAGCCTGGATCCATTAGAAAACCAAAGTAAGACCATTCACACAAACTCATTTTGACTTCGGCTAACTTCCTGAATTCTTGCCAATAACCGCACTCCTCTACAAAGATTTCCTTTTTTGTAAATGACAATATCTCATTTTGTAATTTGTAAATGACAATATCTCCCACTCTCAGATTTTGTTCTGGTGTCTTCAATTGCCATCTTGCCAATAGCAACATATTACTCAACAAAGGTTTCCTTTCTTGCAAATGACAACATCTCCCACTCTCAGATTTTGTTCTGATGTCTTCAATTTCCATGTTGCTAATAGCCACATATTACTCAACAAAGGTTTTCCTTTCTTGCAAATGACAACAACTCCCACTCTCAGAATTAATTCTGGCGTCTTCAATTTCCATGTTGCTAATAGCCACATATTACTCAACAAAAGTTTTCCTTTCTTGCAAATGACAAAACCTCCCACTCTCAGATTTTGTTCTGACGTCTTCAATTTCCATGTTGCTAATAGCCACATTTCTCAACAAAGGTTTTCCTTTCTTGCAAATGACAACATCTCCCACTCTCAGATTTTGTTCTGACGTCTTCAATTTCCATGTTGCTAATAGCCACATTTCTGAACAAAGCTTTTCTTTCTTGCAAATGTCAACATCTCCCACTCTCAGAATATGTTCTAATGTCTTCAATTTCCATCTTGCCAATAGCAACATTACTCAACAAAGGTTTTCCTTTCTTGCAAATGACAACATTTCCCACTCTCAGAATTTGTTCTGGCGTCTTTAATTGCCATCTTGCCAATAGCCACATATTACTCAACAAAGGTTTTCCTTTCTTGCAAATGACAACATCTCCCACTCTCAGATTTTGTTCTGAAATCTTCAATTTCCATGTTGCTAATAGCCACATTTCTCAACAAAGGTTTCCTTTCTTGCAAATGTCAACATCTCCCACTTTCAGAATATGTTCTGGTGTCTTCAATTTCCATCTTGCCATTAGCAACATTACTCAACAAAGGTTTTCCTTTCATGTAAATGACAACATCTTCCACTCTCAGAATTTGTTCTGGCGTCTTCAATTGCCATCTTGCCAATAACGACATTACTCAACAAAGGTTTTCCTTTCTTGCAAATGACAACATCTTCCACTCTCAGAATTTGTTCTGGCGTCTTCAATTGCCATCTTGCCAATAGCGACATTACTCAACAAAGGTTTTCCTTTCATGTAAATGACAACATCTCCCACTCTCAGAATATGTTCTGGTGTCTTGAATTTCCATGTTGCTAATAGCCACATATTACTCAACAAAGGTTTTCCTTTCTTGCAAATGACAACATCTTCCACTCTCAGATTTTGTTCTGGCGTCTTCAATTGCCATCTTGCCAATAGCGACATTACTCAACAAAGGTTTTCCTTTCATGTAAATGACAACATCTCCCACTCTCAGATTTTGTTCTGACGTCTTCAATTTCCATGTTGCTAATAGCCACATTTCTCAACAAAGGTTTTCCTTTCTTGCAAATGTCAACATCTTCCACTCTCAGAATTTGTTCTGGTGTCTTCAATTTCCATCTTGCCAATAGCAACATATTACTCAACAAAGGTTTTCCTTTCTTGCAAATGACAACATCTCCCACTCTCAGATTTTGTTCTGGCGTCTTCAATTTGCATCTTGCCATTAGCCACATTACTTAACAAAGGTTTCCTTTCATTCAAGTTACATCTCCCACTCTAAGATTTTGTTCTGACGTCTTCAATTCCTACTTCGGATTTAACATTGCCAGATATTCTGTTTTCCATCGCGACCAAAATCGTTTGCTGTCGTCAAAAATATTGCTCTCGCTATCACCGTTTCCTGACATGAATGTCGCTTGAATTGAAGTTACCTGGTGGTGGAAGAAGTAGACTAGGATTTATCAGTGTTGTTGCATGGTTAGGTATAAGTGGCTTTACTGCTTGAGGGTCTCGTAAGTTAGTTATGATGAGAGCCCTATAATTAACTTCCCTCACGCATTCCTTTAACAGGGTTCGAAGACCATCTTCGTTAAGTGATGAAAGAGAAGCCCATCTTAAAATCGATCGTATTTACCGCTCGACACATTATCACTGACTATATCTGGTCATCTCTAAAAACTATTAAACCATAACTAACCACACCTACCACCTTGATTAACCATTTACAATAACTAAAGGTGGACAAATCCGGTTAATTTCTAAAACATTTGCTATTTACAATCAATTGAAAGATTTTACGCTCAGAGTTTATTTATCTATGAAGAAGTCCCACTTTTGAAACTTGTCAAAATGAAGATTGTAAATATGGGACATATCAAAACAAATAAAATAACTTGCGGATTTTTTCCGAACTAACTTTCCATACAGCACAATTTGCTGAAAACGAATTAAATTTTGCCGGAAGTTGGCTAAAAGTATTAAAATAATGCATTGTCATCGTGTTCTGAGCTATTCTAAAAGTTTCAAATGTCTAGCTTCTTGGGAAGTTAGTTAAATATCGATTGCAAGATTTTACTGGACAAACAAACAAACAAGAAAGCAAGCTAATAAAAACGTAGTAAAATAACCTTTTTATTCCTTTTGTTCTAGTCGATTGTATCAATAATCCCAATTTTTTTGGTTTGCATTTATATTTCCAGATAATACTCTTATATTTGCTATTGATACTCAAATGAATAAATTTACTTAAATTCAGCATTAAGTACATACTCAAAATAAGTACTGAAAAAATACAATTTCACAACAATTACTAATAAATAAATAGATTAATAAAATATTGACCATTTAGATTCCGAGCTTACCGTAGATAACAGAAGTAAAGTAATCATATTAAAGAACGTATTTATGTATTCTTATATGTATCCAAAAAAATTAAAATGTATTCTTTTATGTGGTCAAAATATGTGCGGAAACATTTTGACCGTGTATGACTGTTTGATGTTTGCGCAAACATGATATTGGACTAATTTTGCCCGACATCAGGTTTATTTGAAACATTTTGCGCAAAATGTTCGATCGTGTATGTGCCTTTAGTCATCAGGTAAAATTCCTGTCTATTGATCCAATATTCTTATTAATAACCATAATATCACAAAAACTAATCATCTGATTTTAATGAAATTTGGACGGTGTTATTAAATCATTGCTGGCTCCATATTAATACAATCTGTAAGCATTTAATATTGAATAAATATAAAATGACTCCTCTGGGAATCGAACCAGGTATGTTTCTATAAACATCAAACATCTATATGTTTGAAAGTATACTCATTCAAATTTAATGAAATTTCCATATTAAGTTCAATCGTGTTCTCTCATTAAATATTAATTAAAATTAATGTGACCTTAAAGGGAATCGAAATAGATCCAAACGATTAAAATTTTAATTTCAATCACATTGCACATAGTGCAATCACATAATTTTATACTCATTTATCAATTAGAGGACGCGAGGAAGCAGTGTGCCGCACTAATTGGCACACTATTTTGTATTGATTTATTNTTTACTGCTTGAGGGTCTCGTAAGTTAGTTATGATGAGAGCCCTATAATTAACTTCCCTCACGCATTCCTTTAACAGGGTTCGAAGACCATCTTCGTTAAGTGATGAAAGAGAAGCCCATCTTAAAATCGATCGTATTTACCGCTCGACACATTATCACTGACTATATCTGGTCATCTCTAAAAACTATTAAACCATAACTAACCACACCTACCACCTTGATTAACCATTTACAATAACTAAAGGTGGACAAATCCGGTTAATTTCTAAAACATTTGCTATTTACAATCAATTGAAAGATTTTACGCTCAGAGTTTATTTATCTATGAAGAAGTCCCACTTTTGAAACTTGTCAAAATGAAGATTGTAAATATGGGACATATCAAAACAAATAAAATAACTTGCGGATTTTTTCCGAACTAACTTTCCATACAGCACAATTTGCTGAAAACGAATTAAATTTTGCCGGAAGTTGGCTAAAAGTATTAAAATAATGCATTGTCATCGTGTTCTGAGCTATTCTAAAAGTTTCAAATGTCTAGCTTCTTGGGAAGTTAGTTAAATATCGATTGCAAGATTTTACTGGACAAACAAACAAACAAGAAAGCAAGCTAATAAAAACGTAGTAAAATAACCTTTTTATTCCTTTTGTTCTAGTCGATTGTATCAATAATCCCAATTTTTTTGGTTTGCATTTATATTTCCAGATAATACTCTTATATTTGCTATTGATACTCAAATGAATAAATTTACTTAAATTCAGCATTAAGTACATACTCAAAATAAGTACTGAAAAAATACAATTTCACAACAATTACTAATAAATAAATAGATTAATAAAATATTGACCATTTAGATTCCGAGCTTACCGTAGATAACAGAAGTAAAGTAATCATATTAAAGAACGTATTTATGTATTCTTATATGTATCCAAAAAAATTAAAATGTATTCTTTTATGTGGTCAAAATATGTGCGGAAACATTTTGACCGTGTATGACTGTTTGATGTTTGCGCAAACATGATATTGGACTAATTTTGCCCGACATCAGGTTTATTTGAAACATTTTGCGCAAAATGTTCGATCGTGTATGTGCCTTTAGTCATCAGGTAAAATTCCTGTCTATTGATCCAATATTCTTATTAATAACCATAATATCACAAAAACTAATCATCTGATTTTAATGAAATTTGGACGGTGTTATTAAATCATTGCTGGCTCCATATTAATACAATCTGTAAGCATTTAATATTGAATAAATATAAAATGACTCCTCTGGGAATCGAACCAGGTATGTTTCTATAAACATCAAACATCTATATGTTTGAAAGTATACTCATTCAAATTTAATGAAATTTCCATATTAAGTTCAATCGTGTTCTCTCATTAAATATTAATTAAAATTAATGTGACCTTAAAGGGAATCGAAATAGATCCAAACGATTAAAATTTTAATTTCAATCACATTGCACATAGTGCAATCACATAATTTTATACTCATTTATCAATTAGAGGACGCGAGGAAGCAGTGTGCCGCACTAATTGGCACACTATTTTGTATTGATTCATTTAAACAAAAAGAAAGTTTTATAATCTTTATAAGTAGGTGGTATATATTTAAATAAAATATAAATTTATTTATAATTTTATGAGGGTGCCAGATAAATAAAATATAGAACTATTTATATGTATAATGATGACACAATTAATAATGACCATTTTACTCTTTTTTTAATTTACTGCGCTTATTAATTTAATTTAAATTTAAAGTAAATTTTAATTTGCTGCTTCTCTTTTTAATTACTGCGTAAAATGAGTTTCCGAAATAATATATATTTGCGTAACAATTGCTAATCCGTAGAAAAATAATCAATTATATAATATACCATGTTCCTATTTTTCGTGTTAGTTTTAAGTTTTAAATTTTAAATAGTTGTTAAATTAATGATGATTTTTATTAAAAATGACATGTGTGACGAACCAATAAAAATGGTGATCAATTTCAATAATTTTAATTTAAAAAAAATGTACAATACAAACAAGATCTCAATCTAAGGCCTGATGATGACTAGGTATAGTCGAAATATAGCCGATTTGAGACAGTGAAGTAGAGGTTTTTTATTAAACACCCTTAAACGACGTAACCACACAGCATATTATAATCAATTATGTTTACCTTATTTGTTGATTCTATCGAAGAAACTTATTCCATTTCTTTTTAGAAACAATTCTTGGAGATATAATAAATATAATGAAGATTTAAATATTTGTCGGAACATAAACAGAACAATAATAAAATAAAAACAAAATTACTATTTTATGTTAAAATGTCAAAGTTATTTAAGCGGCAATAAATCGAATTAAATCGTGAACGCGCTAAGTTAGGCGTCACAAGACATACTGACTAATTCAAACTGACTAAGGAGTCCAAACGTATACTTCAATAGTCTGTTCAATCTAAGAATGAACTTCAAGGTCGAAGTAAAGTCATCTGATTGGTTGTTAAGATGTGAAGATCAATGCTATTGGTCGGTTAAGTGTAGTTGTGTGTATGTGTGTTAGCGTTAGTAGGGTAGTGGACTCCCAGACAAGGGTTATATAACATAGTTACGTATTCGTCTTCTATACTAGAACCTTTCTAGTGAACTAGCTTTACCTGTTTTTTTGTTTACTTTTTAATGAAAACGTAAAAAAGTACCATTTTTAGTTACATCAAAGAATTAAACATCAGGCTCTTTTTCTAAATATAGCAAATTTTATTATTATTACAAAAATATAATATTAAATAAATTTTCTAGTAAGTATTAGTTTTAAAAAGCTAACAAAATCTTTTTTCAGAAGCTATATTTACAAATAAGAACTTAAATTAACGGAATTTCTTTAAGAAAACCAGTTTTTAAATTCTTTTTTGTTAACATCGATTTTTTGGCTGATTGCCGAACTTTATTTATAATGGGCTAGTATTATTTTTAATATAAAATCATTCTGACCTAGAATTGCTTATAATTTGCTTAAAATCAGTAAAAGAGTTCTGTGTCTGTCCTAATTATCGTTATTTGTTTCTTTTTTCGTGTTTTATTATTAATAACACACAATGAACATAATGAAAAGAAGATGTGCAAGGAACATTCCTTGCGGCAAACCCTTCTCTAAAACAGACTCACTATTCCGGAATGACGCTGGAGACTTACAATAAATTTTTAAATGAATCTAAAATTTATTTATTTTTGTTAGTTATTTACTAATACATGTACATACTTTTTATATATTATAAAAGTATGTTATCCATAGTTATTACACGTTTTATTTTTATTGTTAGTGAATTACGTTGAGGAAATAGTCTAGTGACTATTCCTTTCACCTGCAATATTTAATAAAAGATTATATAAAATGAATAAATTTTTATAATAATAGAGTTTAATGGTAAATAATTGTTGACTAGTAGAATCTATTTTATAAAATTATTTTAATAGAATACAAAATTAAATAAGCAATGGCTCACTACAAAGTTCGCACCACAAAGTATAATGAGATAAAAGGCCAGAAGAGGCCCCAGGAATGAGAGAAATATTGCAAAGATAATGTTACGAGCCCTGCACAGACAACAAAGCAATTCCGCTTTATACTATTGTATACAATTCTGTATTATACTATTATATGCAATTCCATTGTATACCACTGTATACAATTCTGTTTTATACTATTATATGCAATTCCGTTGTATACCATTGTATGCAATTCCGTTATATTCCATCTATACAATTTCATTTTATACAATTCCGTTTTATACTATGGTATAAAAATTCCGTATTATGCAACTATACACAATTCCTTAACCTTCAGTAATATATGATAGTTAGCTATGAGAGGCAATCATGGCGCAGTGCTGCGGTGGGAATTTGAACCTTTCAAATACCTTTAATTCTTGAATCAGATTTAATGGTTAAAAACTTTTGTGGGTTCCCATAAAAAAAACTGCGGTTTGTAATCTCTACTCTAATTAACTTTTAAGCATTTTAAAAAGAAAATTTATTAAATTTTCTCACAGTCTTGAAGTATTTTTGCATTTTTTTTTTTTTTTCTTTAAAGTCTTCTAGAGAAAATATTTATAATGTAATTGGATATTTGAAAGCTGAGAGTGTCTGTGTGAGTAAGTCTTAAGACAGTGTGGTTTTCGATTGAAACTTAAAACTCTTTAAGTAATAAAGTCCGACTAAGTCCTGCTGCTTTAACTTGTGGGATAGAATGACAAGGTTTCTGATAACCTTTAGGCTGGATGTTACACTAGACAAAGAATTTACACACCACGCTTAACTCATATAACAACTCAACAACACATAATCCGTCCAAACACGTGTTTTCTCAACTACTTACATGTTAAACAATTTGACTAGTGCAGATAAAATAGTACAATACGCGTCGAGTGCGGAGAGTAGCATTTTGCATGCGAGTGTGGAGTTTGCACCCGAGCGACAGCAAGGGTAGTAAAACCACACGAGCAATGCAAAATGTCGTTTTCGCACGAGTTGCGTACCGTACTTTATCTACGATTGTTAGATTTTAATTATAAATATAGAAAAAAAAAATCCTGTATGTATAAGTTCGCATTTCTCTTTTGATAAAGATGACATTAATTCATTAGTTGTATTTTGTGCCGAATTATTTCGGAAGGCGTATTATTCTCCTCATATTCGCCATTATCACTTAAATAACTCATTGATTTTCACAAAAAAAACTACATAAACAGTTACTTTTATTGAACAAACATCAAATTAGATTTGTTAAATGTAAACAAACTCGCTAATCGTGCGTAAAGAAGAATTCTTCTTCTTTACTGCCCTAGGGTGATAAAGAAGAGGAATTCTTCAGAACTATGAGACGTGCATGCGCAATGAATACAAGTATGTAAAGAATCACTTTCTCCGTATCTTAACATCAGAGATACAATGTTTATCTACGATTGATACGTAATATAAACATTACCTCTCTGTTTAGATTCGTAGAAAGTGATTCTTTACACACCTGTATTAATTACGCATGCGTGTCACATTGTTTTGAACAATTCCTCTTTTTTCCACTCTAGTGACGTAAAGAAGAAGAATTCCTCTTTTTTCCACTCTAGTGACGTAAAGAAGAAGAATTCCTCTTTTTTTAGAAGAAGAATTCCTCTTTTTTTTCACTCTAGTGACGTAAAGAAGAAGAATTATCAACTTTACACACGATTAGCGAGTTTGTTTACATTTAACATAACTAATTTGATGTTTATTTAATAAAAGTAACTGTTTGTATCGAGTTTTTTTGTGAAAATCAATGAGTGATTTAAGTGATTATGAAGAATATGAGGAGAATAATACGCCTTCCGAAATAATTAATTCGGCACAAAATACAACTAACGAATTGATGTCATCTTTATCAAAAGAGAAATACTGAAATACGAGCTTACATACAGGAAGTTTATTATTTTTTTCTGCATTTATTATTAAAATCTAACAATCGTAGATAAAGTACGGTACGCAACTCGTGCGAAAACGGCATTTTGCATTGCTCGTGTGGTTTTTACTACCCTCGCTGTCGCTCGGGTGTAAACTCCACACTCGCATGAAATGCTACTTTCCACACTCGACGCCTAATGTACTATTATATTTCGTATCAATCGTAGATAATAGTACATTACACGTCTAGTGTAGTCTAGTGTTACAAGTACAGATAAATGTTATTAACATGTAAGTAGTTGAGAAAACACGTGTTTGTACGGATTATATATGTAGTTGAGTAGCATTTTGCATCCGAGCAATAGCGAGGGTAGTAAAACCACATGAGCAATGCAAAATCCCGTTTTCGCACGAGTTACGTACCGTACTTTATTTAAAGGTGAGGAATTCTTCTTCTTTACCGCCCTAGGGCGGAAAAAAAGGAATCCTTCAGAATTATGAGTTGCGCATGCCCAATGAATACAAGTACGTAAGGAATCACTTTCTACTTTCTACGCATCTAAACAGAGATACAATGTTTATATTTCGTAATAATGGTAGATAAAAATGTTATTTACAATTGAATTATTATCAAGACACTTTTTACTATACAATATACGCAGAAGTCAAACTTTGTAACACAAGACTTTATACATATTGCGGTTAAAAATGTGTAATCTACTCCAGATTGCGTAAAGCAACTTCTTTTATTCGCAGTAAAAAAATATGTAACCTGTTTTACTAGATACTTCGAACAGCTTCATGCATTCGCAGTTGAAACTGCATACTCTTGTTTACCTACATAGATCGTGCAAAATACATAGCTTCTTTTATTCCCGCGCAGTATAATATAACCTGCTTGGTAAATCGCCTGAAGCAACTTATATTCTTCAAGTTATAAAAAATTGTATTCTGTTTTCGTATACTTTTTTGTTTTTGGATCCAGGAAACCTCAAACCGTGTCAACCCATTAAACTCGAATTTTCGCGCCATCACAATACTTTCTCTCTAAATATACTTCGTATTTAAGAAAGTAACATCGGGAAGATAAAACTACACTCCACCGTCGGGAATCGATTACAGAACCTTGTGTTTAAGCAAAGACCTATAAGCTAAATGTATTTGTATGACTTCGCAACTTCAACCCTGCTTGACTTCAACCACTGTGGGCACTAACACTAACAAATAGAGGTCCTCCCGAAGTATATTAATTTACACTCATACTCATCTCCCCTTCACCTTCATCAAGGGAACCTTATCATCATCACCAATCACCACCACTGATTTCAACTTTAATTTTCCTTAATGATCCTTGATTATGATCAATTTCTCAGGAAGTCAAAGCTTTGAAGGCTAATTCGGATGGTACGTGCCCTCGAAATTTCTTCAAGTTGGACCTCTACCTGGTTTATAATAAACAGGAGGGTTGTTTTTCTTCAGGAAATGAGTGGAGCACCGCGAAGCGGTGCGGAGCGGCTATTGAAAACTCAAGGGTACACAAAATTAAGGTTATTAATTTAATATGCGGGATTTTATCACCTAACCTCTAGGGGGCACGTGGGCGCAGGCTTCATTTCTAATTTTAATTCTGCACAATTTGAGCCCTATTTCAACTCCCTACTACAATAAATATAAATACGACAACTATTTTGCAATGCAACGAGTTTTATCGTTGTATTGAAATGGCGCCTGTACTATTTATCATAGGACGTTGAAATAGGGCTCAAATTGTGCAGAATTAAAATTGGGAATGAAGCTTGTACTTAGATTTTTGATATCTTGCTTAGAACCAATGTAATTTTAATTTTACTGTTTTTCCTAACCTCAAAGGGCGGTAATTTCCCAGGGAGTAAAGATTTGAATAAACCTTTATTGACAAACTGAGACATTTATTTCCAAATTGAAATTTCAGAATATTAGATACCACAAGTCCCCTAACCTCAGAGGAATTGTGGAATATTTAAGAAAGAGCTCTAGATGATTTAATGCGCATTTCTTATCAATGTCACTTGTAACCAGTGTACTACCTTCCACGACCAGATTTTGTGTTTTGTTTGTATTTATTATTTTAGAAAGAATATAAGTGCCTTTATTGATATTTTATGTAAAAATCATGAAGTTAATATTGTCTAGAAGTTTAAAGGTAGGATGTCACCTATCTATGCGTTACTGTTCGTCTGAAATCCGTGTTCGTTTCGCTCCCAGTCCTACCGGCTACCTTCATCTGGGAGGATTGAGAACGGCTCTTTACAATTTTCTTCTGGCAAGATCGCAAAAAGGGAAATTCATATTGAGGATCGAAGATACCGATAGAAAAAGGTTAGTTCCCGGTGCCGCCGAGGCTTTAGAAAACGATTTAAATTGGGTCGGACTGAAACTAGACGAAAGTCCTCTACAAGGTGGTGAATTCGGGCCTTATGTACAATCTGAAAGGACTCAACTTTATCAAAACGAAGCTCACCGTCTTGTCGAAAACGGTTCGGCTTATTATTGCTTCTGTTCGGAAAGGAGATTGGAAATGCTGAGGAAAAACGCTATTAAAAATCGTGAAGTACCCAAATACGACAATCACTGTAGAAATCTCACTCGAGAAGAGATTCAGAACAAATTGCAATCTAACAAAGACAAATGTATCAGATTTAAGCTGTCTCAAGGAGACGGTTTTGACGACTTGATCTACGGTAAACTTCATTACTCAGTTGAAAATGTCGAAGGAGATCCGGTGATTATAAAACAGGATGGTTTGCCGACGTATCATTTAGCTAGTGTTGTAGACGATCATCATATGAAGATATCTCACGTTATCAGAGGCGTCGAATGGTTACAGAGTACGGATAAACATCTCATGATTTATCGAGCGTTAGGTTACAAACCCCCCGTTTTCGCTCATTTACCTCTACTTTTGAATTCGGATGGTAGTAAACTATCAAAAAGACAAGGTGATATTACGATAAACTCTTTAAGATCTAAAGGTGTCGAGCCAAGAGCTCTTATCAACTTCCTATCTTCCGTAGGTGGAGGTTTCGTCAAAGATAAACCAAATAATAACATACCTGTCGAAGAATTATCAAATTATTTCGACATTAACTTAATTAATTCAAATTCTTGTAAACTTCCTCTAGACAAGTTAAACGAATACAATAGAAATGAAATTATACGTTTAGTCAACGATCCTTTTCAACTAAACATATTAATAGATAAACTTAAAAAATCGCTTATCGATAAATTCAGTAAAGACAATTCTAATTTAGAACTCGATAACAGTTATATTGAAAATGTGTTAAAATATTTCTCTAACAGGATTAACTACTTAGATGATTTAACTGATAAAAATCTTTCCTTTTTATGGATCAAACCTACTTTAAATAGATTGAATGAGAATTCTTTGAATTTATTGGTAAATTTAGTCGATATATTGACAAATGTCGAATTCACTAAGGCGTCTTTAGCTCCGATTTTAAAGGAATTTTCTAGTCGTAATAATATTACATTTAAGGAGTTAATGCTTTTGTTGAGATCAGTTCTATGTGGGATTAAGGAAGGACCAAGTGTGGCTGAAATGATGGAATTGATGGGTAAAGAGACAACTTTGCTTAGACTCAACGCTGCTTTGCAGTACAATCTAAGTTTAAAAAATCAAGTGAAAAATTAGAACATTTCTTCTGAAAGAAAAGAAAGGTACTGTAGTATTATAGGAAGGACATCTCTCAACTAAAGTAACTTAATTGTTCTAAGCTATCTTTAAACCGCTATTACAACTAGTAAAACTGCCTTAGTAGCTCGTACAACTGATATTTGGGAAAGATATATGTGTTTGGAAAATAAACAATCAAGTTCTACATCTAAATAGCTAAATTTTTACTAGAGGTTTATACGTACACCAGACTTAAATTAATTGTATTTCTGTACAATTATGTGAGCTCAGTTTAACTGGGATCTAAGGTGGTAGTAAATCCACTTACACCACTTGTGTTCACTGACCTTTCTGACCTAGTATGTATAATACAAAGGTCTATTCCGCACTGTTTTGTGTTTTTGGTAATCTTCAGTTGAAATGAGTAAGAAAAAGAATGAGTGTAAAGGTGCGTTTACACCTGATATTTATTGCATGACATTTACGTCAAACAGAAATCTTAGTAGTGCAAACACCGAAAAAATTATGTTTCTACTCTCAGCTATAAGTGTTGACACTTCTATATCAATAGATGTAAACACTGATTATTATATTTTTCGTACATTTATTGCAAATTTAAGCTTTGCGAGAAGTATCAGACATATATCTCCAACATAAATCTCAAGCAATTTCTCTCAGATGTAAACACTCAAAGCAATTTTTGTCTGACACTTGACATTTATTGCCGGAGAGAAGTGTCAGGTGTAAACGCACCTTAAGAGTTAACCGTGTGGCCACTTATCGTATCGTACCTCCACCTACCTTCAAAACAAAGGCACGGTAGGTCAGTATGGCTGGTTCTGTCTTAACACATGTGAACCAAATTTCCTTTGCGGCTACTACTAGGGTTATGTCACCCTCTGCCCACCAACTCATGCATCCTACAGTGCAGCCTTAGTTTAAGAGCTTCAAAGTTGTTGAAACCACTCTGTATTAAACTTTTTATTCCCNTCCCAACCGCTAATTCTCCAGCCGTACACCGATGACGCAGGAATTTGATGAGGTCTTTGTAAGATGGGAATTGAGAGTGATCCTGAAGTTGCTCAAAGGCTTCTCTTGTGGATTGGTCGAGACAACGCCGTGCTAAATAAAATAAAAGAAAGTCAGCCCTTTCTTCTATGTTGACTTTCTGGAACGCAGCAATTCTTTCTGAAATATTACTAGTGACATCTTTCAGCTGTTCAATGGTAGGCTTAGACATTAATGGTTTCATATCTAGAAGCTGGTCTAAGTATGTCGTGGCAAGAAGCCTTGGATTGTCATAAGCTTCGATAAGCTCTTGCCAAGCGATGGTAAAATTATCTGCTGTTAGCGGAAGTTGTGCTATAACAGCTTGAGCGGATCCTTGAAGTGATGACACTAAATAGTGAAATTTATCAATAGGCGATAAATCAGTATCACTGATGACCAGGGACTGAAAGGTGTCCTTAAAGCGTTGCCAGGTTGAGCGCTCACCATTAAATGTAGGAAGGTTAATGGTTGGTAATTTAGCCTTTGAGCGGGTATAGTTCTGACCAGCAGAAGGATTTGTTTGATTAGAGGAGAGCCTATTGCGCAGGTCTTCTTCAATGCACGTGGCTTGAAGACAAGCACCGTAATAAAAGCCTTTAGCTGTGTGGCGCAGGCTACGGTACTCCTCAGGGAGATCGTCTGAACCAGTAGCATCACATAGGTCGTTGAAGAGAGTGCTGAAACGTTCGTACAGAGTACTGGCACTTTTGAACATTCCCCTAAATAAATTTATTTTAGAAGCGTCCTCAGATGCGGCTTGACCGGCATCATTAATCTCTTCTAAATCCTCAAGGACTAGATGGATTTTCCGACAAAGACTGGTAATGTGAGGATCTTCTTGTTCAGGCTGGTTAGAGAGACCTCTATGAACCGAAATATTGCTGGACTGGTTTTCCATAAGGTTCTCCTTAGACCCCATCATAATAAAATTTAAACAATAAACTGCGTAGAATAATAAAAAAAAAATGAATTTAAAATAGCGTCCTAAAAGATGAGCAAGCCAATAATGAATGAATAAATAAATAATAACGTATAAATTAAGATAATGTTTAAATATGATTTAGAATAAATTAATGTTAGTAAAAATAAATTAATGTATAAATTAAAATAATAAATAAATAATAATTAGGATTAGTAGTGTTAGTGTATTAACGTGTAAAAATAAATAATGTAAATTTATAACAATAACAACCTAATGACTAATGTATAAAAATATTTGCTAACAATAATAAATTTTAACAAATAAATAAATAGTTTAACAATTTAACCTAATAATGTATGTTACCATTCACAATAAAAATAAAGACCTAACACATAACGAATAATTAATAAATAATTTATAACAAATAAATATCTAGTAATAAATAAAGTGTAACATTATAAATAAATTGTAACAATGTGAAACAGCCGAATAACAATCTAAAAATATATAAATCTATAACAAATATAACAAAGTTTGATATAATAAATAAATTAGAAACTATAGCACCGTCTTATAGAAATAATTAAATTTAAATAATTATATAAACCCTCAACACATATTAATAAAACCAGCATAACAATTGGTAACAAAATAATTAAAGAGCTAGGATGAATGAACCTGGGTTCGATATCAAATTGCAAACCCCCGGTTCAAAACTGCAAAGGAAGGTTTCTTTGTTTACCTTCTTGAAATAATTAATTAACAATAAAATTAAACAGTAACAAAAATGAGTGATAATTTAATATTGATAAATAATAATACACCAAGCCAATAAAAACTCTAAATTGAATGTAACAGTAAATAAATAAATAATCTAAACAAAATAAAGAGGGTAACAGTCTCGACGGTAACTATAGGATATGAGATAAATTATTTTCGGCTTAAATGCTAGATAACGTAAATAAATACATATTTATAAATTAGATAACAACAAAGACAGCAACAAATCATAATAAATAATGAGTCTTTGATAATAATTATAGTAAGAGAAGGTCGTGGAAGTGAATGGGTTCCTTAGATGACAGATATTAGATAAATTGATAAAATTAAATGTATATAAATAAGTAATAGTGTAATAGATAAAGATGATAATATGTAAGCGTATGATAGTGTATAACGGGATAAATTAAAGGGACAAGTAAACATAGAAGAGATAGCGAGATAAAACCTTGTGTGGGAGTGTAATAAAGTTAGATAGGTAACCAAATATTATAAAATATTCGGCCCACTTGGACCATATGTTCGGAACGGAAGGGCTTGCGCCTGATTCCGCTGCCGGGTCTATAAAGATAAAGTATTTGAGCGGACGGTATCGTTAGCTGGAGAAACGAACAAAGATGTTCTTGTTTGAGGCCTGTACGAGGGTCTAGGTTTGTACTCGTTTCTAGTAAATGAAGCTTTCATTTCTCCTGCGGTCGTTGGTGTATCAGTCCCGACAGCTAACTCTCCAGCCGTACACCGATGACGCAGAAACTTGATGAGGTCTGTGTATGATGGGAATTTAGATTGATCCTGTTGCAGCTCAAAAGCTTCCCTGGTAGATTTGTCTAGACATCGCCGAGCTAAATAAAATAAAAGAAAGTCANTATGGCTGGTTCTGTCTTAACACATGTGAACCAAATTTCCTTTGCGGCTACTACTAGGGTTATGTCACCCTCTGCCCACCAACTCATGCATCCTACAGTGCAGCCTTAGTTTAAGAGCTTCAAAGTTGTTGAAACCACTCTGTATTAAACTTTTTATTCCCCAAAAGCTATCGTGTATTGGCATTTAAAAAAAATTGATTTTACACTTCTGATGTTCTGTTCAACATAAGTAAATTTAACAATATTTTAAATGCTTTAATTGTTGACCATTCTAGCTTACCAAACTTAAGTAGTTGTCCCAACTACTTCCTAAGTTAAAATAAAGAGTAACAATTTTAACATGTATATTTATATGTATATTTATCAATGTATATAATATTTAAATATGTAGATGAAAATGTAAATAATATATTAAATAGTGTTTTTTCTTAACAAATTCTTTAATAGTACAGAAGAAACCCTCTTGCCCAATACCAAAGCCTTGTCCTGACTGCCGAACCGAACAGGGTAAATGAGCCGAGCAATTGTTTCTGCACATGCCCAGTCTAAAGTGCGCCTGCGCATCTCTGTGGGCATACACAGAGACCAATGTTCAGCTCGTTTCCTCTGTTCAGTTCTGCAGTCTGGACGTGGCTTAAACGTTTAAAAAATCAGTCTGAGACAACTCAGACAAACATTCTTATATACGAGTTCATAATTACATAGCCCAGTGTTTTCCATTTATTAGTTTTTGTAGGTAAATTTATTATTATTGTTCGGAACGGAAGGGCTTGCGCCTGATTCCGCTGCCGGGTCTATAAAGATAGAGTATTTGAGCGGACTGTAGATATAGGGTGGTAAGATAGGGTGGTAAAAATATCGTAAAAAATAAGTAACACAAGGTGAATGAATGATGTGATAAAGATAATATAATGTAAAAGATAAATAACAACTTACATAGATAATTAATGATAGGTTATAATAATAATAATTCCTAACTATGATGTGATAATGATGATCGTGAGTGTGTGTGAGATGAAAATGAAGTGTGATGTGAAGTGGTGAATGTGATCCAGTGAATGTTTCTTAGTGGCACTGCGTGATAATTATAACGTACTAAATTATTGGATATCCAAAAGGTAATGTAAGTAAAAGTAGGTAAATATAATAAGAAAGTGTGAACTAAATATAATTAATAATAAATTGTGGACTTCCACTTGCAGCGTCTATGTATAACGTACATCCATGTGCAATATGCAGCGTTCTTCTTGTTCATCTGTAACGGCTTCGTCAGGTATGACAGTATGACACTGATCTAAATAAAGATCTGAACGTGTGTAGCCCCCACATTATTGGGCTATAGATGGCAGATCCAGGCCAAACTGAAGGAAGCATTGCAGGTTCGATTAATCGCTGGATTGCCTATCTGATACTACATAAATTTAAGATTTAAACTTGTTCAGTGGCCTGAACAATTATTGAACATTATATCGAAATTTATCATAAAAATAACTTTCCTTGGTGGTACTCATACATTAAGATTAGTTAGTTGTCCTACATTTGGTGATAATGATGAGTGTTTTTAGGAATTAATAATTTTATAAAATTGCCATTATAAGGTTTGTTCCTACCCCACTCTTTGTACCGTCCTTTATATTGTCCCGCGGATCATTCAGGAATTGTTTAGAACAGGTTTTATACGCATGTGCTAACATTGTGCTGTAATAAAATCATATCAGGTTGGAACGGGTTTAGCACTATAATTCGACTGTATTAAAAACATTCAAGGAAACCTAACAGTTAGGGAACCTTCCTGTTGATATTTGTGACTATTGACATAACTGGGCATGTCATACAAACCAGTACATGGTGTTGTCAGAGGATCGTTGGGCCCGTACAATGAACGGTTCGCAAACGATCCCTGACGGGGTTGGAACAGTTTCGTGGACGGTACAAAACACTGTCACAAGTCTACTTGGAACGGCTTTTATCTATTGAGCATGCCCGTGGAACATCCCATGGACAGTAATATCCTTGGTTGGAACAAACCTATAAATAACTGGTTTTGTGGTTAGTTAATAACTTATATTTTTGGATCAACGTTTGCTATTTGAAAAAGATAAATGCGTTTGGAAAATAAATTATCATTATAAATCTAAAAAGCTCTATTTTTCCTAAAGGTTTTATATATGCACTATACATAATAAAAACAACAATTATCTTTAGAAAACGTTTTAAAAATGCTTAGGTAATTAAATTAAAATTTAGAATCACTATGTGTATGATGTATAAGAAAATGTTTTATTTAATGTTTAATTTTGTTTTGGTAAATTTTATTATTTCTAACAATTATAGCTGTAACAAAAAATTGCTATTCCAAATAAGGATGAAGAGGAGGAGGAAACACCAATAAATTAAATTTAAAAAAAAAAACTCATTTTGATTCATAAAAATTAAAATATACTTAGAAATAAATTAACAATAAAAAGATTAAAAACACAGTTTAGTTTGTAGTCTAAGT
The DNA here is from genome assembly GCA_001010745.2 of Gerris buenoi. Lineage (NCBI taxonomy): Eukaryota > Metazoa > Arthropoda > Insecta > Hemiptera > Gerridae > Gerris > Gerris buenoi. Next base: position 76,983 of record KZ652314.1, read on the forward strand.
AATGTTAAAATCAGTTTCAAAGTTATATTCATCAGATGTTGTTTTATTTGACAGGTTAAAGGAATCCAATACATCAGCAAGGTCATTCGTTTCACGTTCTATAACAAACAAATAGTATATTAGTTTAATTAAAATTTCTACCTATATTATTAAAAAAGTTTTGTAAACAAACGAGTTCAATAAGAGTGAGTGATATACAAAACAGTGTGAAAGAGCGAGTTAGGAGAGAAGGGGGGTTAGTCCAGGGAAAAGAGGGAGCTTGAGAGTGACATACTAAACTGTATGTAGACAGAGTTAGGGTGATTAGGGTGGTAAGGGAGAACTTGAGAGTAGGTATATAAGAAAGTCAGAGAGACAAGTAAAGGGATAGTAGTCCGCATACCCCCACTACCTCAGCCACTCTCTAACTATAGACTCAATCATCTTCACCTCACCCTTCTCATTCCATAACTATGCACACACCTTGCAAAAAAAAAATCGCTAAATCAGTCCTTCTCAGGACTTTCTCAACAGTCCTTTTCAGTAATTTCTATAGCCAACGTGATATTTTACAGCATGTGTGTTTTTGTCATCATTGGAAAGAAACATGAGATCAATTTTAATGCTTCACTCTAGAGTGCCTCGATGTGGCAGCGGCCGCTTTTCCGGGGTTGACGAGCGAAGCGAGTAAGGGGCGGAGCCTCCGAGTAGATAATTAAAATAATTAATCATAAAGTTTCACAGTATAGATTCGAAAGGCGGCGACACATGCTGTCAATTTGGGGAAGTAACTTGCATGCTAAAAGAGGGTATTTTCCAGTAACTGGCATACCAAGGATTTTTATTTTGTTTTTATCTGCTTGCTTGTCAGCTACAGGCATGTAATTTAACATATTCACATGCAAGAAGCTGGCATGTTTTTATTCAAGCTACAGGCATGTGTATCTCAGCCTTAAATATAAGTAGAAGGCATAATACTCCTCATGCCATTATATTTTGTCACTTTATAAGTGACTTCATTGATTTAGAGTAATATTTTACTAACTAACCAATTAAGTGACAAACTACCATCAACTTGATAATTGGTCTACTAACTAAGTTCGTACTCAGGATTATGAAAATCACATTGTCCACCAAAAAGGGCTGGACATGGCTTCTCTCTATCGGTTTGTTTTTTCAAATGCCTATCGCCAAGTTATGTTCCGCAGACGAACTTAGCCGACCATATATTCTTAAAAGGCATCAAAAGATTTACTTATACACAAAATTCAAGCTTGATGTTAGTCAGACACTTTTTTACACATTATCTCCTGGACTACTTCATAGTTGTAGATCAATAAAAAAGAAATAGAGAAATGGAAACTGTAGTGAAATAACAATACAAAACACAACGTACCTCTTCGTCCCTTCTCCTTGCGTTTCTTCTTTGCTATTTTGCTCATATTTTTCTTATCGCTAATGGGTACAAAGTCTGATGTCTTGGCCACTTTTTCTTCTTCGGCTTTTCTCTTGAGTTTTCTCTTTACCTCATCCTTAGTAGAGATAGCGATATTCTCCGCCAGCTGTAACACACAATAGAGAATATAAGAAAAAATAATAGATTATCTTGGATTATAGGTTTCAAACAAAAGAAAAATGTATCCCTGATGTATTTTTAAACAGCAGATTGTTTGAACTTAGATAATTACATACTTAGAATTGGAATTACTAAGGGTGTGGCAGTGTAACTTCCCTTTTTACAACAAAACTTTTTACAAATACAGCAGAACCTCGATAAGAAGTGTCTCAAGGGGATAAGGGAAACAGTCTTGTTATTGAGGTGCTCTTTTTGTTGAGGGTTGTGTTATCAAGGTTATTTCGGCTATCAGTCGTGTTATCAAGGTTAATAGAATCACTAAATTCAAGTTTTCAAGTCTAGACTTGTTCAAGGTTGACCCATTCCTGTATAGAGTTACGTTATAGAGGTTGACTTCTCAAAACAACTTGCTACAGAAGTTCTGAGTTATGTTGTGAATTGGAAAAAATCTGTGTGATTGAGGTTGTTTGGGTAATAATAGTCGTGTTATACAGGTCAATTTAACATTATGTGTTATGGCAATCTCAAGGGGATTTGAAAATTACACTTGCAATTGAGGTTGTCGCGTTATTGAGGGTCGTGTAAACGAGGTTCTACTGTATTATTTTGCAAGCCTCGACTATTGATGTCGATGCAATGTTGTTATTGATTTCTCAAGTTTCCGTCAACTCTTTCCAACATAGCAACACGTATACGGGCTATCACACCCGAATATTACTCTTCAAGGAATCCAGGGTTGTGGGATACAAACAACAACAGTCAACTTTCTAACAAAATCCTCATTTTGCTTTATTTACCTTTGAAAAAGGAAAGTTTCACTACTATTTTTAAAGAAGTGATACTTTCAAGTTGATGTTAATTTGTCAATAGACAGGTGACCATTTTAATTTGGAGAAATATTTGAATAACTAACCTATCAAATGACAAACTAAAATCAACTTGATTTATGGTCGACTAACAATTTTTGTACTCAGGATCATGTAAATCCCATTGTCCACCAAAATGGGTGGGACATAGCTGCTCTCCATCATCCTTTTTTAACAGGATATGGTCAAATCATTCCCGCAGATAATTTTTTTTTTCAAACCACTTATTCTTGAAGGACACTAAAAGATCAACTCATACACAAAATTCTAGCTTGATGTTAGTCAGTCACTTATATGCACGCTATCTCCTAGATTATAGGAGCAAGAGAAACTCACACTGAACAAGAACTGATTAAAACATAAGTCTTTCAACCTCCATTTGGTGAAACTTACTCTTCTAAATTAGGGGCCTGTGTGGCTCGGAGGCTAGAGCGCTCTCCTTGCAATAAGGCAAGTTAAGCAGCCTCAAGTAGGGTCAGAAGATGGATGGATGATTGCTTCTGACCACAGTTCTGGGTTCAATACCCGGACTGGGTCCCTCACTCAATGTCCACCCAGCATTGTTTAAACAAACGCGAAGCTCTTCGAACGAGTGGCGCCACCAGGGATCGGCCTGGAAACTATGATGATGACACTCTTGGTTGTAATACAACCAGGAGGGGAGTCATGGTTAACGACCATATCATCAAATGAGTGTGGAGATTTCGGTCCCTAACCTGGGTTTGTTCAATGGGCCCACCTAAGTGGCCACAGTTAGTACAGAGGACAGTAACAATTCAAAAAGGTTTTTCAATGACAAACTCATTAATTATTCGGTTAGACTAGCCTATAGGGGGCATCATGTATAGAAATGCAAAAACTAACAAATATAATGCATACATAATTTAAGTGTTTCCTGTATATTGATATAAATTGCATTATTTATGTATTCTTTTTAATTTCACACTCTTTTGAAAAACCAGATACGCTACATCGAAGCCCAGGTAATCTGGAACAGAAACATATGCCCAAGATTCCCAAAATCGACCTGTGTACAGCTGTGTCTCAAAATAGAGGACTGAAGATGGAAATTGTATTAAGAGAAAACTTATGAAATGAAGAAGAATCAATAATTGGTGCATTTTTTTTATCAGTATATAGAAAATACTTTAATTATTATATGTGCCAGTTTTTTTTCATTTCTATACATGATGCCCCGTATAGGGTAGTTCAACCAATTATCCTATTTAACAAGGACTAAATAAATTTAAAATGATAAAACTCACAAGTCCATTGGAGTCGGTGTCCATAGCGGAGACCATATTGGAAGCCCCGTCCATCAAGGAGATAGGTCCGTTGGCTTCCTGCAAGTTAGCCAGTGTGTCTGTTTCCATAGCAGCGTATGTGTCCAAGTCAAACTCCTTGGCCATTTCTTCTACTATTTTAGAACTCACTTGACTCTCAGCCGTTTCAGGAGGCACAGTGTAATATCTAATTTTACCTCTAAACAGATAATAAATAAATACATTTTATTATTTAACCCTTTGACTGCGGAGGTATCACCAGGTGATATCTAGCAGTTTCAACTGAGTGGCGGAAGGTATCACTAGGTGATATCAAGGGTCTCTGGGAAGGGGGTGCGTTGTTTAAGGGAGGGGATGGCAGAGCTTGTTCCAATGGGTTGTTTAGTCTTGTGGCCGCCTCAGGGAAGGTCTCAACTACATTCCCCTCGAGCCGTTTCTCGATCGCTTTTTTTTTTTTTTTACTTGTGTTATGCGGGTTTGCAGACTTCGCACTTTTATTACACACAAATAGTAAG
>KZ652314.1:82953-98060 GCA_001010745.2 Gerris buenoi
TTTTTTTTTTTTTTTTTTTTTTTTTTTTTTTTTTTTCCCCCTCACTATAAGCATCATCTTTAATTAAGAGATTATACTATTCTTTATTTTTAAATTAAAAAGTACAGCAAATCTTCACTACAAGAGAAAAAAAACATTATAAAACACATAATTAAAAAGGTTGTAATTTATATCTGTATTTCTAAGTGAAATAAGCCATAGTCTGAATTCCACATATTGCTGCCCTAGCCAAGACTCTGCATCCAATTATTTTTTGTTCAGAATTCGCCAACTTTTGCTTATTAAACCTACGTTTAAGGGTGTTTAATGAACAATAAAGCACTTTTTATAGCTAACTACTAAACTTTCGTCGATGTAATCCCTGTTGCATTATTTGAAATAATTATTTGTATAAACCAGACTTTTATTTTAACGGACAACACTTAGCCCCTAACAGTAATTTCCCCTTCAATTGTTTCAGGCCTTAAACTTGGACCAAATTAAAAAAGTTAAAATAAAGAGTGGCATCACTTTAATCTGCAGTGCTCCTATTGGCTATTTAGTTGCTAGTAGAACGGTGACAATCACATGTTGGAAACAAAGCAATAAGGCCACTTCATTAATTATAAAAAATAAAAATAAAAAAAAGTAATAATAATAAAATAAAAATAATAATAAAAAATAAATAACACAGCAAATTAAATAAAATATTAATGCAGCAAATGATTTACTTATTCCAGTCGTCTATGAGTCCCCTGGCAGCAGCTTCCAAGTCAAGTAATCCCCCTCTCTTCATTTTTCCCTGTCTTCTCGCCTTCTGAGCAAAGAACTCCTCGGGACTGTTATAATCACAGATATCATACAGCTCCATCATCTGCAAATAACATAGAAATATAAATCATCATCTTGTTTCAACCACCGATTTTGGATATTCAAGGGTTAAGGTGGCAAGGTTTCGATTACCACCTTTGTTTCTAAGTTTCACCTTAACTAAGTGAAAATGAATAAAATTACATTTATTTGTAAAATTTTATTTTAGGAATCAATAATGTTGTCTACAGTCTATAAGATTAGAGTTGGCACAATCAAAAGGCGGGAAAATTTTGAGGGTAACGATTTTATTGGTCCCCCATGTTGAATGCAACTTCAGAAAAAAATGCACTACTCTACCCCTGTTCCACAAAAAAAAAAATATAACATGGCAACACCGATTTTCCCTTTTTATAACCCCAAAACTACCTCCACGTTTGTTGTTTCCCGCCTTCGATTGTGCCAACTCTAATCTTATAGACTGTAGTTAAATATAGTCGAGGAGATAGCGTGCAAAAAAGTGTCAAGACTATCATCAAGCTAGAATTTTGAGTATAAGTAAATGTTTTGGTGCCTTTTAAGAATATATGGTCGGCTAAGTTCGTCTGCGGAACATAGCTTGGCAATAGGCATTTGAAAAAAACAAACCATTGGAGAGCGGCCATGCCCCACCCATTTTTGGTGGACAATGTAATTTTCATGATCCTGAGTACTAAATTAGTTATTAGACCAAAAATCAAGTTGATGACAGTTTGTCGCTTGATATGAGAACACTTAGATTTGGTGTAATATTATTTGACTAACTAACCTATTAAGTGACAAACTACCATCAACTTGATTATTGGTCAACTAACTAAATTCGTAATCAGGATCATAAAAAATCACATAGTCTACCAAAAAGGACGGGACATGACAGCTCTCCACCGGTATGGTTTTTTTCAAATACCTAATGCCAAGCTATGTCCCGCAGATGAACTTAGCCGACCATATATTCTTAAAAGGCACCAAAACATTTACTTACAAAATAAATTTCTAGCTTGATGTTAGTCAGACACTTTTTTGCACGCTATCACCAGGACAAATAGTTTTTGACATTTTCATGTTTAGGCTATGGAACATAACTCAAAAAGTGTTATGTTACTTAAAAACTCAGAAAAGTGTAACAGGGAGTTAGAAAGCTATAGGAGGTGTTCAATTCAGCTGTATTTTTTTAAAATAGGCATACCTGGCTTTTAGTAGCTCTCTGAAGAATAGCCTTGGCAGGGAAGAAAGGATCTGCAAGCGACTCCACTTTGAGAGCGTTCTTCAACGCAGTACTGGCATCATTCTCTTTACTAGGAGCAGCAAACACTAAACCTGGGCTGTCTAGCAGCAGTATTTTCGAGTCTAGTGCTACCTCCTGCATAGATCTAGCAACAAAACAAACAGGCCAAATATTTAATAAACATTTTGCTCCATCAAATAACCATTGTAGAGGAATAGCTGATTAGATTTGCATTCTGATTTATCAATCAGTGTCACCAAAAACAAAATCATTGCAAAACGTATCTGCAGGCTAATTTCGATAAACTATAGAAATATCTTACAAATCAGATAAGTAAATTTGAAGCTGTAGGTGAAAATAAATGTATGTTTGGGAGTATATGGAAGAGAAACAAATAGTGCAGAAGGTTGAAACTTATATGGGACCAACAATGAGCTATGAGCTCTCTTACAAATTTCATTAAAATTGGAGTAGTTTTTAAGATAAAGAAATATATTAAACATAAGAAAAAATATTGAGATACACAATATTAGAGCCCATTAGTAAAACATAGAAATAAAAACTTAATTTTTAAATCTGTTACAATTTCGGTGAATTGCGACTTTTAAATACCATTAATACAGCATCAGGATTATATAAAGATAGACAGACAAGTCCGTACATTTACTCAATGGAAAAAATGTCACATCCCTCTGGGATTTGAACTCTGTATTGAAGAAACCAAGATAAGTTGGTGCGTGGGATATCAGTTTTAGCCGAGTGGCAAGTACTCTATAAACCTCTAGTGATCTCTAATCGCTGATCCACCACCAATTGTACTTTGTTCAGATTAGATTAAGATGTTACCTCGTAACTCCAGGAGTGCCGCCAACATTACAGGCTCGACTTCTCTTCAAGCTGTTAATTATACTACTCTTTCCAACGTTTGGTAAACCTGAAATAAAAATATATCAATAAATAAAACAGGAAACATAAAAAAAAACAATAGCACGTGTTTAGCATGCACTAACAAAGCAATATAACATTTCAAGTAACTCCAAATAATAGGCATCATGTGGCTCTTACATTGAACCAACCATAATACAGTAGAACCTTGATAAAAGGTGTCTCAAGGGGATTAGGGAAACAGTCTTGTTATCAAGGTGCTCTTTTTCTTGAGGGTCGTGTTATCAAGGTTATTTAGGCTATCAGTCGTGTTATCGAGGTTAATGGGTGGGGTTTTCAAGTCTAGACTTGTTCAAGGTCGACCCATTCCTGTATAGAGTTACGTTAGAGGTTGATTTCTCAGAACGACTTATTATAGAGGTTCTGAGTTATGTTGTGAATTGGAAAAAGTCCGTGTTATTGAGGTTGTTTGGATAATAATAGCCACGTTATAGAGGTTAATTTAACATTGTGTCATGATTAAATCTAAATGCAAAATATACCAAAAATAAGTAATGATGGATACTGACCTACAACACCAACCCTGATGGCTGTTTTGATACCCTTGTTTCGGCAGTAGTTACCCAGTAGAGAGAGAAGTAGATCAGCTCCGAGACATGCGGAGGTCTCAACAGTCTTCCCATTCAGAGTTAGGGCTGCTTTCCTCTTGCCTTTCTTAAACTTCCTCGTCGCCAAGTTGTGAGCCTGTCTCTGAGTTGAAGCCTTGAACGGAACTGTGGGGAAACTCCCTCGTAAGTATTTCAACCAGCTGTCCAGTACAGTCCGGGGAACCAAATCTATGGACAGTAAAACAATCAGCTATCAATGAGTCAAGGTAACTCGAGGTCGTGGGTTCGATCCTGTGCCATAATACTCTGAATTGCATCAATGAATCACAGATGGTGCAGGGCGAGGGACACCCCCAATGGGGCACACTCCCCCCCTCTTTGATGTGGGTCCAATCCATGTCATCATGATGTGATTTGTATCTGTGGTTCGAGGACGGAGCAGGGGGAGGGACACCCCTTATGGTGCACTCTTCCCCCATGCTTATATAGTTTACTAATGACCACACCATACTCGCTTTGGCAAAATGTATGATGTGTGAAGTAGCTGGAACTCTCCACCACAGGGCGTAAAAAGGGCCTAAGTGATGGCCTAATTGCAAGGTTCGAACAAGTGGTTCGTTCTACCCATTCTAGTAGGAAATACTAGACTACTACTATGTAGATCACCACCTTTAGAGTTAACTCATCCAAAGCAACAAAAGGGTTGATATTCCTACCTACTGCGTTACCGCCCTAATATATTGTAAACACACCTGCTTTGTTGACGACAATAACAAGTCTCTTGGCAGTTCCAGCATCAAGTACAGCTTGCTCTACTTGTTTACATCTCGTACCCAGGGGATCCCTGGCATCTACCACCTCCAGAATCACATCAGCTGCATCCACTACCTACAAATAAACAACAAATTTAGTTATTAGAAACAAATATTTCTTTAAACAGTGTGTTTAGATTACATTGTAAAATTAACAACATGAAAACTGATAAAAAGGGATAGGGAGCCTGGGTGGCTTAGAGGCTAGAGCACTTGCCATGTGATAACACAAATTAAGCAGCCTTGAGCAGGGTCAGTAGATGGATGGGTGAACGCTTCTGATCACAGCTCTGGGTTCGATTCCCGGACCGGGCCCCCTCGCTCAATGTCATCCCAGCATTGTTTAAATTATTGCCACTTATATGAAAGATTGGCATAGACAAACATAAATAGATCTTTAATAAAAGGTGGCTATACTAATAAAACTTTGGTATACAAATATTCATTGCTATAACTGCAATTTTGGAATTCTTGGTTATTAGAAATTATTATTAATATAAAAATAAAATCTGTAGTCAAAACTAAAAAGGCAATAAGTCCAAAAAAATAAAGTCATTCACTTTCTGAAATCAGAGTGGCATGAAGGGGGTAATTCTAGCCTGTTTTTTTTTTTTTTAATGAAATGTCGAGCTTAATTAATATATTATAAGGGTTAAGTTTGTAAGAAGTGTGTAGAGCCAAATAAAGGGTTTAATTAATTTTAACGCCTTTGTACATTCTCTGATATCTGTTGTACATTCTCTGATATCTGATCTTAACAAGAGCATAAGTCAACTTACACGTATGTATGTCATTCAACAGCTACATGCTATTGTAATACAGTAGAACCTCGATAAGAAGTGTCTCAAGGGGATACAAGAAACAGTCTTGTTATCGAGGTGCCCTTTTTGTTAACCCTTTCGAGACTACGCCCACATATATGTGGGTGACCAGGGTGGCCTCTCCAGGCCTATGCCCTCATATATGTGGGTGACCAGAGTGGCCTCTCCAGGCCTATGCCCTCATATATGTGGGTGACCAGAGTGGCCTCTCCAGGCCTATGCCCCCATATATGTGGGTTGCATTTTTTTTTATTTCTAGGTCTCTCTACGAGTTCCTATTGATAAAATTATACTTACAGCGCTATCTTTTGTTAGAATAATGTATTAAGAAGGTTTTTAAAAAAATCCGGTAGGTTTCAGGCAAATATTCTCTGATATATTGAATGACATATATAAAAAGTTGAAAAAATTATTCTTTTTTTTTGAACAGCTGTATCTTATTTATTTCAGCGTAAATATTGCATTCTAGTGCTATTTTATGGTTCTACAGTTTACTAAAAGTAATTCCCTTTTTATCTAATAGATGTCAGACGAGTCTCTATTTTTGTATTGATAGACATACATAGCCATGTTTATAGCTATATATGTATAGCTATAGCATCTCTTGACTATCTCCTCCCTTCTCCCCTTTTCGTTCCTAGAACTTTATTGTAAAATAACCAACCTTTTGAAGACATTATTTTTACAAACATGATTTATTATGTTATTTTTGTTTTCTTCTAGCTTTTATACTGTTTACACCTCTTTTATAATTCGTATACCGCCTTTTTTTATACCGACTTGGGACACGAACTGTTTTATCGGAATAATTAGCTTATGGACTATTTTATTTTCCGTTTTTTTCTCCTTTTCTTCTTTTTTTCAACTTATAAAACATTATATGAAATATGTATTAATAAATATATATATCAATATTTATATAACGAAAGAAAAAAAGAAATGATAGTATAATAAGATTGAAGCCGTCGGCAAAATTGATGTAAAAAGTTTTTCGTTGCGTATGTTATGTATGTATCGTTACAGAATAAAATGTAGAAGATACTATTACGTAATTTATGATAAAATACATGGCATACGAATAAATAAAAATATATAAAAGATATATATATATATAATTACGTTAAAAAATTAAATAAAAAATTAGTATAAAAGTATAAAAACATTGAAGCCGTCGGCAAAATTAATGTTAGGATTTTTTTTTGAACACATAAAATGCGCTACTTACAGAATAAAATGTATTGCCTACTTTTTAATAAAAAAGCCTATTTATTAATAAAAAAAATAAAATGGTATTTATCGTTTATCTACTAAATTGTATACGTGTTAAACATTGCTGCCTTCTTAAAGAAATCTACTAAATTACTAGGCTAATTATCTACTAAATTGTAAACTTGATAAACATGCGTAGGCTTCCACAGGGAGATAAATCATAAACAGCTTAGGTTTCCGGTGAAATCCGCATCATGAAGGGGTTGAAATCCGACGTTTTGCTTCCACTACTGGAAGCATCTTCAGGGGTGTGGTGCATCGTGGTGTTGACTCAAAGCAATCACAAGATGAACTGACTACTGGAGAGAAGAATGGCGAATTTTTACTAGTTTTCTAGACTGAAGATTTACCTGGGTTTTCCCATGTATGTTGTTGGGTTTCTCATGTTGTTAAACATTGTTCATCTACTTAAATTTCTTATATCTATTAAATTACTTATTATCTACTAAATTACTTACAATCTACTAAATTATAAACTTGTTAAACATTGCTCACCTTCTTAAATTCCTTATAGTAGGCCTTAAGAGAGCCTTCTTGCTTGGAGTAAGCTGACTTATCCTCTTCGACCGCAGCTTGCACTGTATTTGCTTGTTCAGCGGCAGACTGTTTGTTCTCTACTTCGGTTACGAGGGTTTGAAGGTCTTTAGGAGACTGTTTCTTGGTCTGTTGTTCCTTGAGCCAGGCTTCACGTCTCTGTTTCTTCTCTTCCTCTTTCTTAGCTTTGTAATCGGCTACTTCTTTCAATATATCCTCTTTGAACGGACAGTCATTAGGAACGTGGATTATCTTCTTCTTTTTACCTGTAAAAATTAAATAAATATTCAGTGAAATTCGCTTATAGCAAACCCGAATATAGTGATATTCCGGGTATAAAGTTTGCAATCAATTTGGTTGGTTTCCTATATAACATGCAATTATTAAGTTCGGATATAACGATAGTTCGGGTGAAGCGATCTAATTGTAGAATTAAAACTGGTCATGCCATTAGTCTATAACGATGTAAGGAATTTTATTCCACCTTAACATTTAGAACCTTCCTTTTTTGCCGCCGAAACAACAGTTCGCTTCCCATTTTCTAAGTACATATGTAAAAAAACTTTCCTCGAACCCCCGACAAAACAACACTCTACTTCCCCCTTCCTTTTTCTAAGAATTGTTACTGATAAGAGTTTACTCTTTTTGGTTTAAATATGTTTAGTTCATGGAATCTCTTAATCTAGTTTAACACCCCATTTTGTCTTTCATCTTAGTAGCTATCTAAGATCAGGTGCGTACGTTTGTTTCTGTTACTAGTGTAATTAAAACAGCAGATATATCAATGGCTTTAAAAACTATTAAACATTTTGTTAATAAATCTTATTTTACTAATAAAAAGCAAACAGCCATCACTAATTATTTTAAATGATTGTTATTATTATCTTTACCAAATTTTGGCTTAATATAATTTATTTTTCTCCTTCCGATCACAATGTCTGTGCTTTATCCATATGATCAAAACATTACAGTTTAATATCAAAAACAATTGGTGCTTAATTTTATTTATGAAAGGCTACACTTTTCATATATTTGGCGTGTTAATTTGACTGATTATTTAAAAAAAGTAGGTATTTTACTTATAACATGTCTTTTTTTTAATCCTATTTGTTAATTCCTTGCAGATTTGCATTTGCTATTTTATTTTATATCAGATACAACTATGATCTGTTTTACTCTGTCTATAATACTATACTACGGTCTATAATACTAGACTACAAATGAACTATCATTTTATAGAAAAAATAAGATCGATTATTACAAATTTTAGTAGGAGTTTAATTATTACAATGTATAATATTTAAGTTTTATTTATATAAGACAAAAATATTTTTTTTAACATTAAACTTTGGTAAATCAGCTATTCTGTTGCAGATACAGTATTTTACATTACCTACAAATACCTCATTTAAATATACCTAGTTATTAATTAATTTTTGTTAGAGTTATATTATTTATTGGGAAACGAAGATAGAAGAAAATAGGTAGACAGCTAAGGGGCACTTCTTAACGTAGTTATTAGTAGACGTTAGCTAGTTAGTTATTTAGTTCTAGTACAAGTATTAGACTTTAAATTGTATATAGCCCAATACAGAACCTTCTTATAAACAAGTTAACAACATCGTGAATAAAAGTTAAGGTAAACAATGAGTAGAAACTCGTTATAATATATTGTCAAGTAGAAAATAACTTAATTTTAAGGGTATTTTAAAGCAGGTTTGGTAAAAAAAAAGTAAATTGAATTGAACTGGAACCTATCATTTGTTGACAGGACTCAAATATTATGTGAAAACAAAAAGCTCTTCACGTAGTTTACACAACGTTAAGATTCACTGATGGATTGATAAATAATAAAATGTGAAATTACCTTTAGGGTTTTTCTTGAGCTCTTTACGCTGTTTTTTGTTATGATCTCTGACTTTCTTCTCAATCTTATAGCGTTGTCGACAAGTCACACGCTTACTCTTCTTCTCTGTAAACAATTAAACACATTCATTATTACATTATAAACACTTGATATAACTAAATAACCTGATATTACAAAATAAAGAATATTTATCTTAACATTCATACTTACTTAAACATAGTTTTGCCATTTTTAAACTAAAAAATTCACTAAATTACACAGAAACAATCAAGGAACACGTGAATTATTTAAACCGTAACCTGCTAAAAAGAACCTCTCCATTTCTGAAAATGATTATGTTCTTAAAATTACCAAGGTGAATCCACCACTTACATCAAAGAAAACATCGAATTCCATCATCAATTGTCGAATTCTTAATAATAATCTATATATATATTTTTTTTATAATTTAATTTCAATTTTTCGATTAAAATATCATAATCATTCAAAGAAATTATACATTATTTATGCGAAATTATACATATGTAAATAATGTGTACTAAGCCGCTTTATCCTGTTGACTGACAACAAACACTTCTAACCTTACTTAACCTTCCCTTAATCTAAAAGCCTAAAAGTTGTAAACAATAATTTAAGTCTTAATTTTCTCTTTTTCTGTTCAAGTTCGAATTTCTTGCTCTTTAACGGCGTATCTATTAAAAATAGGTAACTTGGTATGCTTCTGAATCCTACATAATTTGGTTTATTTTGGTTTCGTCTGAATGGTGAATTTGCTTGCTTATCAAATATCTTCAGAGTGATGTTCGCACCGATGCCGTTTAAGTTTCGTTAACCATTCATTTTAAGTTTTTATCTGTTACAGAATTTAATTAATAATTAAGTTAGGATGGCGAATAGAACTGTTAAAGACGCGAAATCAGTGCGCGGTACAAATCCTCAGTTTTTAATCGAAAAGATTATCAGATCTCGAATTTACGAGAGTAAATATTGGAAAGAAGAATGCTTCGCTCTTTCGGCCGAATTAATCGTAGACAAAGCTATGGAGCTGAGATTTATCGGCGGAGTCTTCGGCGGTAACATCAAGCCTACTCCTTTCCTTTGCCTGACTCTAAAAATGTTGCAGATACAACCTGAAAAAGACATCGTTGTCGAGTTTATTAAAAACGAAGAGTTTAAGTACGTCCGAGCTTTGGGCGCTCTCTACATGAGGTTAGTGGGTACCGGCGTGGAATGCTACAAATACTTGGAACCGCTTTTCAACGACGGCAGGAAATTAAGACGTCAAAACCGATCAGGGGAATACGAGCTGATACATATGGACGAGTTCATAGACGAATTGTTGAGAGAGGAAAGAAGCTGCGACGTCATACTACCGAGGCTGCAGAAGAGGATGGTCCTAGAAGAATCTAACGAATTGGAGCAGAGGATCTCGGCCGCTTTAGACGACGATATAGACGACGCTATGGATTCTTCGTCCGACAGCGAGGAATTTACCGAAGAACACCGTCCGAGAAGAGAGGAGAGGAGGAGATCGCCTCACAGAACGAAACCTTCGAGGCCCGAGAAAGAGAAACCGAGGGAACGAGATTACGACAGAACAAGACGTTCCGAACGAGAAAGAGAGCGTGAAAAACCTCGTGAGAAATTGCACAGGGATAGATCGTTATCTCACGAACGTAGACACAGATCACGATCTCCCATCAGATCCCATCGTGATAAAGATCTAGACAGAGATAAGGATCGGGAAAGAGAACGAGATAGGAAACCCCGTAAAGATTACGACGACAGACGTGACCACGAACGTAGAGACGACGACAGAAGAGACTACGATCGCAGGAATGACGACAGAAGGGAATACGATCATAAGAATGACGACAGGAGAGAGTACGATCGTAAAAACGACGATAGGAGAGATTACGATCATAAGAACGACGACAGAAGAGAATACGATCATAAAAACGACGATAGAAGAGATTACGATCATAGGAATGATGACAGAAGAGATTACGATCACAGGAACGATGATCGGAGAGACTATGATCGAAGGGATTACGATAGAAGAGACAATGACCGAGAGAAACATGAACAGGACCGGCGTAGAGAAAGAGACAGAGAACGCAAACCTGTTTACTAGAATCAACCTACTGTAATCATACAAATTCAAGTTGTCTTCATATTTCATTTTCCTCACGTTTTAAGTTTTATTTTATTCTTATCTTTAAGTCATATTGATAATTTAATGTAAACATTTTGTAATTAAAAAAAAAAAAATAATAATAAATTGTATAATAAACAGAAAATTTGTTTCTATTTCTTTTGTAAACCATTCAATTTGAAGAGCCTAGTGGAATTATTTAGCAATTTTGATCCATACAGGAGTGGTCTGTAAGAGCAGTGGCACCACTTTACTCTGTTGGATATCGGCTTTAGTTCTTAGAGAAGAGTCTACTTCACAACCCTATTAAAAATTAAAGTAGGATTTTTTTTTTTTAAATTTAGACTGGGTGCACATTCAGAGTTTTTTTTAACTGCAGAAATGTTAGAGATTATACGAATTAATATGCCAGATCAACAAGTGGCGAAGTGCTGTCCTGCCTTGCTCTGCGCCTCAATTCCCCGCCAGGATTGATTGGTATTTTTATAAACAAACAAGTAAGTTGTGAATAAATAGGCTAAGGGTAGGCACACAGTAGGTCAATGAGAGCCACATTCCGTTCTATTTATGTCAATTTTCTTTGATTGATCCCTTATTATTTCATCAAATCTTCTTAATGTTGGGTCTTCAGGGATAAAGGGTTGAAAATAAAAATATTTTCATTTACAAATATTTTTGGCTATATTTCGCCCATACCTGGGCATCTAGTTACTAATAGTAACTCTTTGACACTAACAAAGGTTACTCAAATAGTGTAGTTTAATTCTCTCCATTTACAAATAATGTGATATTTGAATTACAATTCTAGGCCTGAAGATGCCCAGGTATGGGCGAAATATAGCCAAAAATATTTGTAAATGAAAATATTTTTATTTTCAACCCTTGATCCCTAAAGACCCAACATTAAGAAGTTCTATTTATGTATTATAAAGAGCCACACCATCATCACATAATAATAAATACACTTAATTTAATTAATCTACTTGCATATTCCACATGTCTTAAGTGCTATGTAAAAATTATTCATAAAATAAAATAAACAATTAAAATATAAAAGATGCAAATAGTTATGTTAAAATTAAAATAAAATAAATGTTAAGTGTAGAACTTCAGTCAAATCTTGCGTAAAATTTGTTAAATATGTCCGCAGGAATTGTGTTATATGAATGAAACTTAAAACATGAACTTCATTGTAGAGTGCACAAATTCATAGCAATATATTGTACCAAAAATTGAAATTAGGCTGCAACTAGCTTTCTTTATGTCTTAATATTTTAATTATGACACTAGTTACTAAAATTCAACTGCATAAGTATATTTGTGCTCTATTTCCAATCCCTGATGCTCTTTCCCCTCTAACATCTTAAATTTCTTAGCCAATTTTTCAACAATTATTATTTCGGATATCATCTTTAATTTTATCACAAATAAATTGGTTAACAAAATATAAAAAATGTAATATTTCCTTTTATGCATTCAGTGGGTATTATTATAATAAGAAATAAACAGGTCAAGTGTATTAATGATATTTTTTTTTCACTTTTTAGCCCTGCTGAGCACCTTATTTAAGCATAAAACCATAACATATAAGGCATGGACTTTGGATTTGATTTGGATTTTTTGACTAAAAATAAGAACTTTTTGTCTCTTGAATTATTTTCCTAAATCCATTACTTTAGTTGTGAAATGGACTTACAAGTTTCAATTTTAGCAAGTTCAGGGCTCTCCAGATGGCAAACTAATGCTCGGAGCAAAATATTTCCATGAGTAAAAAGTTCTTATTTTTAGCTATAGAATTCTAATCCAGTCTTAAAAATTTGGCTTCCTATGCACTTTTTTTTTAATTATGTAAATTGCACACACTTCTGCTGAACACAGAAAATATTCAGCATATGTTTTGGAAGCACCTTTTGAGTCATTATCGAACCCTGAAAACCACATCTTTCTATCTATCATGGTTCCGGAGATATTTCACTGTTCTATATTAGCTGGGACACCCTGTATTTGTCAAATGTGTGGGTAGGTACAAGACACATATATACCAAATTTCAAAGTGATGGAATGAATGGTAAAGCCGTGAGAGCAGGCGAAAGACAGACGGACGGAGAGCAGACACACAGGAAAATATAAGGGTCATGGTCTTGCCTACAGACCCTAACAAACACTAGTATATTTCCTATGCTTTTTCTTATTTATTTGTTAATATTTTGTCTCTCACATTGAGACATTTTCAAACCAGAATATTGATGTAGTTATATGTTTTAAATTTTGCAAAACAAGAAATTAAATAAATTACTATAATATACAGTAACATGTCATCTTATACTCTGTCAAACATTTTTTTTTTTTTTCCAAAATTTAATACTGTGCTCTTTGACTCGTGAGTAGGGAATCCAATCCCGGCCCAAATTTTCGATTCCGGGATTTCGGGACTGTAAAAAAGAATCCCGGGATTGGCCAAATTCCAACTAGATTTATAAAAAAAAGCCTTAAAGCATGTAGTTATGATAACTCCGCCGATGCGGGTCCCAAGCCCGGATGAAAAAGGAGGAGGGATCTCTCTGCAACCTGATTGAAGAATAAAGTACCTTGTCTCAGGAAGTAGTGGTCAAAATAACTCTGGCCATGAAGCAGAGAGGAGCGTGCTTGCAACGCTTAGGGAGCAGCCCTCCCAGCAAGCTAAGATGCAATGGGCCAATCCCTCATACATCTGAAATTAAATCGATTAAAAGAAAGCAAAAGGAAATAACCGGAGTGATAAGATAAGGACAATGAACTGGCGTGGACACGGAACTCTAAAATACGGAACTTGGAATACAATATTACAACCAGTCTGAGACAGAGAAGCTGTACTTGGAGTCGAGCAGTCCTGCTGGCTCAAGACCGTACAGCCAGGAAAGCCTTTTGCCGCTCCTCTACACCAGCTGGTAGATGAGGATTAGGATTAAGTAAGTAAGGATGTAGTTATGATGTATTATTATTTATTTAATTATTATTATAACAAAATAAGCCATAGCTATTTAGCTTTTCTTTTGTATTTTTGATGAACATTAATCACACTAAAAAAACAAAAATGTACCTAATGAAAACAACTAATCATCCCGTAATACGTTTTAGCAACAAACAAAACTCTGCATACTTGAAATGTTCTGAACAATATGCTGTTTAGGTTTTAATATTATTTTAATTTACAAAACTTAACAACATTGAGCCATTTCTTTTCTTATGGTATTAAGAAGGTCAGTTTTCGTCTGTACTCCAGGTTCATACTTTTTCCAACAGTTTTCATACTTTTTTCAATTTCTTGATTTAAAAGGTATGTAAGTGTAGCTGGAGCTGGATAAATACCTTCCTCTCTCTTAATACTTCCTACAGTTTACACTGCGCAGTCAACAAATCTCAGAAGTCTGTATATTCTTACTACGTTACTAAGTGCATTCGTCTTCCTGATTAATATTATTGTTTATTCAATTCATTTGTTTGATTGTTTATTTAGTTTACTACTTAGAAATAAATAAATAAATTTTTTTTCCTCCTTTCTTCTTATTTTTTAGTAAAAATAATCTTAAGTTTGCACCCTTCTTAAATTTATTAGATTAATTTCTTTTTAGAAATTGGCCTTTTTAGGGTTTGATTTCTTTTTATATATTATATATTAAATATAATAATAAATAACACCACTTCCTCTGTTTAAAAACTGCTATATTTCGCCATCACTTTATGGCTTCTTCAGGCTACAACAATAATCCAAAAATCAACAACTTTAACAAACATTAACAACATTATCCCAATGATATAATTTTTAAATATTAATAAAATACTATTTTGATTTCGGTAATTACAATAACAAAAATTTAAATTAAATAAAAAAATTATTAAAAAGAGTTAAAAATACCTTGTAGGCTCCCTGTTACATTAGTCTTCTTTTATAAAAAACAATGTTCAGTTTAAAATATGTAAATTTTTACACTTTGTCAATTATATAAATGAAACAAGGAAAAATTTTTAAAAACACACATTTTTATGAATCCTCCCTGCTTTAATTCCAGGGAGAGACTAAACAAAATGATTCTAAATCTCTATACTGAATATGTATATATATA
>KZ652314.1:115327-133942 GCA_001010745.2 Gerris buenoi
AAATTGGCGGCCATTTTACCCCTTAAAGAATTCAATAAGCGCATACCGAAGATAGTAAATAATAATAATATATGCACATCTTGATTTTTAAAAGTGAACAATAGATGTTTTTGTTTAAACAAATATATAATAATAATTATAATTTATTCTTATGACCGAAGAAACCTTTTTAGTAACTTGCTGGCAAGTACTTGACGGGATTTTTTTATGTGCTTACAAATTAACAAAAGTCCTTAATGATCTGAGATGATATATGAACGCCATCTTGGTAAATAAGTCATTTTTTTTACAAATATATAGTAAAACAAAAGATTAGGTCCAAAAAAAAAAATTAATTTCATATAAAAGTATAAAGCACGCAGAATTTTCTACAAAGAATAGTATTTATGATTTTCTTGATAACTAATGGTTTTCGATAATATCTGCTGTTAAAATCAGTTAAATGAAGTTAAATTAAGTAAGATAGAAAAAATTAAAAATGCTCAAAACTAAATATCTCTATAAAACAGAGTTAACAAGAAAATCGTAAGAACCTTTTATGAAGAAAAATTTGATGTGCTTTGTATAATTTATATACTTTTTGGTTAACCTAATCTACTTCTAGATATTTGCAAAAAATTGGACGAATTTTCCAAGATGGTGGCCATAGCTCCCTCTCAGAACTTTAGGAGTTTGATATGTCAATTTTTAAGCGCATCCATATCCAGCTATGCCAAATATCCAAACTTTCCGATTTAGCTACGCAATTGTTCATTCGTTGACTGGACTCCTAATATACTTTGATGTGCATAATTGTCACAATTTAATACTTTTAATTTTACCTGAAAGTATCACCTAATCGATCTATAAATGTTAACCATCCTCGATCATCCATCACTAGAAGATCACCTAAAATAAACCAGTTAATTAGGTTGTTTTATTTCAGTTTATTACATAATCAGAAAGCAAATGAATTCTGCAATAGTCTTTAAGGTCACACTTAGTTTTACTATCCTCAAATCATGATGCAAAAAACAACAACCACTCTGAATATAATAAGATTTAAGAATAGAAAATTTAAGTTTTAAAACTGTAGAGAGGTAACTAAGTAGTTGATTACAATAAATAACATTTTTTTTTTGATTGATTTGATAAAAGGTTAAAGCAAATACCAGTATTGAATGCCATATCTCCTTGTTTGTAGACGTTTCTAATTCTTTTTGAATCAGTATCTTTTTCACTTAAGTATCCGTGGAACTTTCTCATCTCATTACCTGATGGACAGTATCCAATGCATAAGCCTGGTTCTCCTGCAAACAATCCATATATTAACTAAGATAAGCTGGGAATCATGCAGTTTAAGACATTGCTTTCGAGCTTACTGAAGGTAACGCAACATTTTGATAATTTCCAAGAGCTTTTTTTTGTCCCTGAATTCTGAAATTCCTAGGCAGATTCAATTTGAGATACCAGTGAACAGTTAACGTCATGTTTCAGATTGTTGATCTGTCGTACAACATGTATGTGATGTGAACCACATAACATGAACACCACTCCCCATTCGATTTTCATTGAATTTAAATGACATATCAAATTTATTCAATTAATGGTCCAATATAAATATTAACTTTCTATGCCAATTACTTTCTCTTTTGCATGCGTGCAAACCAATTATTTTTTATTAGCACCCATACATTTATTAGTGCGTATATTATGAAGATGTTATATTATGAAGAAATTTGAATGGTTTTTCAAAACTAGCTCGCTGATGGCCCCATATAAAATTTAACCCTGCTATGATGAAGAAGACCTTACAACAGTACCGTAATCGCACTGTTCTTAAAGATGTGATGTTTCTTGGAAAGATTTGTTATAATTTAAAAATCAAAATATAATTTAGAAATCAAACCCTTTCTCCCATCCTTTTATAATAATAATATGCATTATATGATTTTGATTTCAATCTCTAACCATGGTTTGCTATCAATTTCAATTGTCTTTATTAAAATATGTATATCTAAGTGATATTTGGTTACCTGGTTCAGCCCGAATACACAGACCATCCTTTCCTCTGATTGGTTCTCCTGTTTCTTCATCCATTTTTATCAGGCTTGGCCCAGTAAGATAGTAGTAAGGTATACCAATTGGTAAATAACCGCAACTTCCTACGGTTTTGTTTGCGTTCACTGTAATCAAGAGCAAATTATATGATGTAAGGATTAGAGGAGAACTTATATGATAGCTGGTGAAGGCGGGAAGGTGCTAAAATAGTGTTGTCAGGCTCTACCCTGATAAGTACACCTGCTATCCCCAATCTTTGAACAACTTTCTGATGCGACGGTTTTGGACTATTCTCCATCTACCTCTTCATTGCAATTTGTCATAAAGCTATTTCAAATACAGTCTGCTAACACTGATAATACTTTGACTCTCTACAAGATATTAGCATAAGCTTTGGAAACGTTTTCCAAGCTGAGATATATGTAAGTGATTCTGAGTAAGAATGTGAAATCGCTTGTACAGTTAGGTGGCTATAAATTCTTTGGGTTCTCTGAGATGCACTTCTGAACTGGAGATAGGTTGGATGGCTGAGAGAGGTTGGATTGTAAAAGATTTCTTAGATCTGATAAGATAGAATGCTGTCCACCTAGAATGGATTTCAGGACATGATGATGATGAGATAGAATGGAATGGATTGACAGATTGACTAACCAGGCTGGATTCCTGCGTAACTCTTTCTGAACCAGTGGTTGGAGTAGGTATATCTTGCTGCTGGAGACAGCTTTAAAGCAGTCNAATAAATAACATTTTTTTTTTGATTGATTTGATAAAAGGTTAAAGCAAATACCAGTATTGAATGCCATATCTCCTTGTTTGTAGACGTTTCTAATTCTTTTTGAATCAGTATCTTTTTCACTTAAGTATCCGTGGAACTTTCTCATCTCATTACCTGATGGACAGTATCCAATGCATAAGCCTGGTTCTCCTGCAAACAATCCATATATTAACTAAGATAAGCTGGGAATCATGCAGTTTAAGACATTGCTTTCGAGCTTACTGAAGGTAACGCAACATTTTGATAATTTCCAAGAGCTTTTTTTTGTCCCTGAATTCTGAAATTCCTAGGCAGATTCAATTTGAGATACCAGTGAACAGTTAACGTCATGTTTCAGATTGTTGATCTGTCGTACAACATGTATGTGATGTGAACCACATAACATGAACACCACTCCCCATTCGATTTTCATTGAATTTAAATGACATATCAAATTTATTCAATTAATGGTCCAATATAAATATTAACTTTCTATGCCAATTACTTTCTCTTTTGCATGCGTGCAAACCAATTATTTTTTATTAGCACCCATACATTTATTAGTGCGTATATTATGAAGATGTTATATTATGAAGAAATTTGAATGGTTTTTCAAAACTAGCTCGCTGATGGCCCCATATAAAATTTAACCCTGCTATGATGAAGAAGACCTTACAACAGTACCGTAATCGCACTGTTCTTAAAGATGTGATGTTTCTTGGAAAGATTTGTTATAATTTAAAAATCAAAATATAATTTAGAAATCAAACCCTTTCTCCCATCCTTTTATAATAATAATATGCATTATATGATTTTGATTTCAATCTCTAACCATGGTTTGCTATCAATTTCAATTGTCTTTATTAAAATATGTATATCTAAGTGATATTTGGTTACCTGGTTCAGCCCGAATACACAGACCATCCTTTCCTCTGATTGGTTCTCCTGTTTCTTCATCCATTTTTATCAGGCTTGGCCCAGTAAGATAGTAGTAAGGTATACCAATTGGTAAATAACCGCAACTTCCTACGGTTTTGTTTGCGTTCACTGTAATCAAGAGCAAATTATATGATGTAAGGATTAGAGGAGAACTTATATGATAGCTGGTGAAGGCGGGAAGGTGCTAAAATAGTGTTGTCAGGCTCTACCCTGATAAGTACACCTGCTATCCCCAATCTTTGAACAACTTTCTGATGCGACGGTTTTGGACTATTCTCCATCTACCTCTTCATTGCAATTTGTCATAAAGCTATTTCAAATACAGTCTGCTAACACTGATAATACTTTGACTCTCTACAAGATATTAGCATAAGCTTTGGAAACGTTTTCCAAGCTGAGATATATGTAAGTGATTCTGAGTAAGAATGTGAAATCGCTTGTACAGTTAGGTGGCTATAAATTCTTTGGGTTCTCTGAGATGCACTTCTGAACTGGAGATAGGTTGGATGGCTGAGAGAGGTTGGATTGTAAAAGATTTCTTAGATCTGATAAGATAGAATGCTGTCCACCTAGAATGGATTTCAGGACATGATGATGATGAGATAGAATGGAATGGATTGACAGATTGACTAACCAGGCTGGATTCCTGCGTAACTCTTTCTGAACCAGTGGTTGGAGTAGGTATATCTTGCTGCTGGAGACAGCTTTAAAGCAGTCTTTATTAAGGGACTTTAAGAAACCTGGGAAATGGAGTTTTATATGTCAAGCTCTCTTAGATTTGTTTAAGGGACTGGCTTTGAACAAACTGCTGACTCTTTGAGAGTCCATCAGTCTACTCAGAGTATAGTTGGATCATGGAGAGATTTCTTCATATATCCCGGGATTGCTCAATAGATCCATCTAAGTGGTCCATGTCTCAGTGCATTTAACCCCACGGAATCAAGGAAAAAAATAATGCTGATATCTCCTTTTAACTTGCTCAACACTCTTTCTAAACGATACCAAATACACTAGAAGCTGCAGATGCTATTGATAAGTAGTTGTCATACCTAGTAAGAAGTTTCCTTCAGTTGATCCATAGTATTCAGTTAAATTGGGAATATGGAATCTTTTGACGAATTTTCTCCAGACCTCTGCTCTCAGTCCATTTCCAGCAACGATGCGAAGCTTGTGATCTTTGTCTGTCGGTTTCTCTTCAGTATTCACAACGTATCTAATCATCTCTCCAATATAAACAGCAACCTAAAAAAAAAATGGTTTTCATTTTTAAAGTCTCCAGTTTCAAAAGTTCCAATAATGTAATCCGTTTCAGACATCAGGGAATCTTTTTTGTTCCGTGTCCGTCTGTCGCTCAATTTTTGCGAATAACGTATCTTTAAAACTGCACTTCCAATTTTACTGACATATTTGGATGTTAGGTCAAAGTTAGCCCATTGTTGGTCCCATATAAGTTTCTACCTTCTGCGCTCGTTTCTTTCTCTTCCACATGCGCACAAATATACATTTATTTACACCTATTTCTTCCAAAGTACTCATCTGATTTTTATGGAATTTAGATGGTTTGTCGAAATTAGAACCGCATCAGATACCACCAGAGTATACTTTAACTTTTGCTTAATTGATACTTTAGTACATGTAACAAATCAAAACAATTTTGAATAATTTTTAATCAAAATCATTTTGGCTTGTGAAAGCATAAAATCAATGAAGTATGTGATAGGATGCGAGGAAGCAATGTGACACACTAATTGCCAATCTATTTTTCTGCTTGAAAATAACCCAACTGTGCTATAAACTTTTCTATTTGGTAGGAATCCGGCTTCACACATGAGAAGGAAAAACGGATCCTATCTTGATCAGGGAAGACTAGGTGAACATCGTCACTAAATTCTGTTACTTCAGTACAGCTTCGATGCATCAAGATGATTACTGAAGATGGCGTGGCGCAGCGAACGCATCACCCATCAATACAATTGGTGTACGCCAATTGTACACTAAAGAGACGGTAGGTCCGCCTGTTGTTTATTCGTAAAGCCACTGAGTATCTACAATATCATAACTTAGACACTTGATTGCACTTACAGTAGCGTTATATTTCCGGCAGTCACTTATGAATGTCGATGCTGAGAATTTTGTCTTAATTGCTACGGTAGGTCCGATGACATAACCGCAGACTACTACTGTGGTACCTGCTGTATGGTACATTGGCATCGGGCTGTACATTATATCATCTGATCTCAATCCCATCGCTAGTTCAGCTGTCATCGCCAAACCTATCAACCTTTAAATAAAAAATGTTATTATAACAATAAAATATCAGTTTGTTAAAGAAGAGGATTGTACGGTATTGTAATATCGTACTAGCTTTAAGATATTCAAACTTTACTACGGAATGTGTTATTTTAACCTTTATTGAATGTGTTTTTAAAGTACCGACAAGCATGTTAAAAAAAACTTAAGAAAATTTTGCTAAAGAATTAGTTGCTATTGACTTGATTGAGATAATTTATCCTTTGTTTTCATTGTCCAGAGTGGGGAGTCTCAAATTCCCTTGCCTTCATAATCTTTTAGATTTAGTCTGAAAGTAGCCTCCATACGGAAGTGTTTCTTTCGCTCATTAATATTCGTCACCTTTTTATTTTTCGCACTTTCCTTATTTTAATTAATATTATATCTTTTACTTTATGAGTTACACGCGAACACACATACACATTCACACAGCCCCACCTATCTTTTCTTTCTATCTATATCTTACTTATATTATTCTATCTATCTTCTATCTACCTACTCTTCTACTTTCAAGCCGTCACCAAAATTGGTAATAACATTCATTTTCTCATACATCATACAGTACTTCTCTGAGAGTCTCGCACTCTAATTACGCAATTTATGGAACAGCAATGATGATATTATTATCAATGTAGGTAAAGATGAAACGCAGTTAATAGTAAATTGATCAATCTTTCACGTTATTTATTCAGTATGAAGGTAAAAAAGTAAAGGTAGGAAATGACAAAAAAATAAAATGCAGACTGATTCGATTACTCATTTTTTTTATCAATTTGTTCGTCGTATTCACTTTAATTTTAATTCCAGTTTTTATTTTATAACTATAGTCTCCACAATGTATAGTTTTGTAATTATTGCTTCTCTCTCCGAAATGTTACCTAAATTATATTAAAATAAGTGTAGTGCGTGTTCCGTGCAACTCACGCGATGGAACCTTAGCGAAGTGTCCTTCAAACAATTCAGGTTATTTTGTATTTGGCATTGGTAAAGGTAAAATGCTAAAATACAAAACTGTCACCAATCTTACACAAGCGCTTCCTACTGTCACCAATCTTAGACAAGCACTTCCTACTGTCACCAATCTTAGACAAGCACTTCCTACTGTCACCAATCTTAGACAAGCACTTCCTACTGTCACCAATCTTAGACAAGCACTTCCTACTGTCACCAATCTTAGACAAGCACTTCCTACTGTCACCAATCTTAGACAAGCACTTCCTACTGTCACCAATCTTAGACAAGCACTTCCTACTGTCACCAATCTTAGACAAGCACTTCCTACTGTCACCAATCTTAGACAAGCACTTCCTACTGTCACCAATCTTAGACAAGCACTTCCTACTGTCACCAATCTTAGACAAGCACTTCCTACTGTCACCAATCTTAGACAAGCACTTCCTACTGTCACCAATCTTAGACAAGCACTTCCTACTGTCACCAATCTTAGACAAGCACTTCCTACTGTCACCAATCTTAGACAAGCACTTCCTACTGTCACCAATCTTAGACAAGCACTTCCTACTGTCACCAATCTTAGACAAGCACTTCCTACTGTCACCAATCTTAGACAAGCACTTCCTACTGTCACCAATCTTAGACAAGCACTTCCTACTGTCACCAATCTTAGACAAGCACTTCCTACTGTCACCAATCTTAGACAAGCACTTCCTACTGTCACCAATCTTAGACAAGCACTTCCTACTGTCACCAATCTTAGACAAGCACTTCCTACTGTCACCAATCTTAGACAAGCACTTCCTACTGTCACCAATCTTAGACAAGCACTTCCTACTGTCACCAATCTTAGACAAGCACTTCCTACTGTCACCAATCTTAGACAAGCACTTCCTACTGTCACCAATCTTACACAAGCACTTCCTACTGTCACCAATCTTTCACAAGCGCTATCTGGTGTCAACAATCTTTGAGCTGGTAAAGTATTATTAAAAATAAATAGAGAAAGATTATTTAATTATCAAATATAAAGTAATTTTACTTACTTAGAATGTGTAACTTTTGCAGGTTTCGGCAGGCCTGTTGTACCGGATGTATATATATAAATGACAACATCGTTGAATTTTGAAGGTCTTTTGGACACTGTACTAATATCAGCTGTTTTTAATAATTGAGGTAAATTGAAAGAGTTGGTAAGCTTGGATTCTCCTTCTAAACAGTAGAGCAAAGGTGTGCCTTCTATGTCATCCAAAATATCTGATAAAGCTAAAAAAATAATATATATATATATATTAATAATAACTATTTGAGATAGAATAAATGTAACTTAACCTTATTTTACTACGTTTTTATTAGCTTGCTTTCTTGTTTGTTTGTCCAGTACAAATCTTGCAATCGATTTTTAACTAACTTCCCGAGTAGCTAGACATTTGAAACTTTTAGGATAGCTCCAAGCACGATGACAATGCATTATTTTAATACTTTTAGCCATCTTTCAGCAAAATTTAATTCGTTTTCAACAAATTGTGCTGTATGGAAAGTTAGTTGGGAAAAATTCCGCAAGTTATTTTAGTGCGAGTTATTTTTGTTTTGATATGTCCCATATTTACTATCTTCATTTTGACAGGTTTCAAATTTATGACAGAAAATTTAAAAATGAAGTATATAAAAAGTTCTTTTTATCTTGCAATTATTAGTTTTTATTATTAGTGATAATAATTTTTTCAGTAAATGCACAAATGAATGATAGTATGTATATTAACCCGACAGAACCAAAAATGTTCTTAATGTCTGCAACGAATACTGTATTGGAACTTTTGAAACCGGAGAGGTAAAAATTTCGCTCTTCAGAACGTTCGCATAGCTTCTGTTACCTTCGGTAAGCTCGGAAGCAAAATTTATTATACTAATAATTCCTCCACGGTGAGGAATCGAAGCGATCCCTCGACTTTTGCAATTATCGCTTTCTTCTCCAAAGATATCAAAAGCATCTCATCTAAGCACTTCTCACTATACTAGTCTTACAATTAGAATTGATTTTGACAAAACCGGAATATTGAAAAGAGGGCCAATGAGAACTCGAGATTTTTACTTCTAAAAGGGCACACATAGAGAATAGAAGGGCAGATGACACAATCTCGACCACTCATTGGATCTCTACTCAATTTTTATTTCTATTTTATCTCTAATCCATCTTTATTTCAATTTTCCTTGATTTTTCAAATAAATTCTAATTATGAAACTACTATAAGCAGTTATTAAATAGAAATTACTTACCAGAGTCATATTGATTGGAGTAAATGATAGCTTTCGCCTTTGCAATGTTGATACAGTGAAGTAGTGGTTTCTTCCTGACATTAGTATTGATAAGTGCAGAGATAACGCCAGACTTACACAACCCTAGCCATACGCTGGCGTATTCAGGACAGTTGGGCAGCATAACTGCAATCACGTCGCCTTTATTAAATGATGAGCCAATGGCATTACATACTCGATTACTGTATAACTCAACCTGAAACGTGTAGACTGCTTGTTAAATACTTTAAAGAATGGATTCAAGCTCACTTACTAGATCGAAATTAATGCGTTAGGCAAGAAAATGTGTATCAAATGAGAGCAAAATCATCTCAATAGGATTGAAAAGATTTCAAAATTTTGAATTGATTTTCCATGTAAAATCAGTGTTTTTTTTTGGTAGGAATTGGTAAAAGTTGTTTTATGTAAATGAAAAATATTATATCAATGTTAAACATTATTCCACGGTATTAGTCCATAGACAACAGTAAACGTTTGAACAGCTGTTCTGTTGTCATTAAATTAAATTTCCAATAAGCTCTGAAATCCTATACATTCTTCAGACTAACCCTGTACATCCAATGTTTTGCTTGGACATTTTAGTGGAGCTCTTCTCATAAATTATTTGGACTTGCATTTGGATCTTTTTTCCGCTCCTTAACTAAAATCTTGATTCCAGGGTTCTTTCCCATCCGTGACATAAATCCTTCCTACGCTTGTAACAGTTTTAATTAATTATAAACATTTATTTATAAGAAAAAGAAAGTTACAGTCAATAAGATTAGAGTTGGCACAATCGAAGGCGGGAAACAACAAACGTGGAGGTAGTTTTGGGGTTATAAAAAGGGAAAATCGGTGTTGTCATCTTATATTTTTTTGTGGAACAGGGGTAGAGTAGAGCATTTTTTTCTGAAGTTGCATTCAACATGGGGGACCAATAAAATCGTTTCCCTCAAAATTTGATGCCTTTTGATTGTGCCAACTCTAATCTTATAGACTGTAGTTCATAGTTATTTTTTACTTACATCTCTGAATGTCCATTCAACGTCTTCATGATAAAAACAAATTTTATCAGGATGCTCCTTAACATTTTTTTCAAATTCATCGATAATAGTTATATCATTTTTGATGTAATTTTTAGATCTCCTTATACCCTTGGCTGCTTTTAACATAAATCTGAAATAGATATATTAGTTTGATATTATAACACATGTTCTATTAGCTATAATCATGTAATATGCGATCCACATCTCAGAGTGAAATTTGTTCTTTAATGGAAAATTTTGAAAATGCCACATCTTGAAATAAAATTACCGATTGGAAAACCTCTTCGCCTTAGATTTCAAACAGTAAAAATGAAACTTTCAAATTTGAAGAGACTGTCTGATTTTTTCCAGAGATTTGTTATGGTATGGCTAGGCGCACACTGGGGGCAAAACAGTCTGCAGATTGTCTGCGGGCTGTCTGCCACGGTGCAAAAGATTGTTGCCGGTGACTAAATTGTCGCAAGCCAACAAGCTTTTGCACCGGGGGAGACAGCCTTCGCAGACAGTCTGCAGACAGTTTTGCCCCCAGTGTGCCTAGCCTTAGAAGCACGGGATGTGCCCATAATCCATCTTAAATTAATATGACCAATTGGAAAACATTTCCACAGAAGTTGGTTATGTCATTAAAGGAAGCTAATTTCCAAATCTCAATGACATGGTGCAGTTCGTTTTGGAAATATTGTCATTGAAAATGGTTGCACCAAAATTCCTGAGAGTCTAATTTTAAGGATTTTCGCAAATATCTAAAAAAAAATATATATATATAATATGTGTGAGGCTCTAACGCATTATAAGTGAAACTTAAGTTCTAGAATGCATTTGCTTTGCTCTTTTCCATTTTATGACGAATTTATTATTTCAGGATTAAGAAATGGTTATGGGAAATTTAATTGAAAAAAAAAAAAAAATTGCTACGCTAAGGCAACCACATTTATTCATAGTTTGTTTTGATTTGCTGGTCTTTAAATAGATATAATACAATTAATCTGTAAAAATGTTACACTGGGACGAGTATCGCATCGCAAACTTTGTTACACGATTTCATTTATTGAAAAAATTCACTCTACCGCCGCCAAAGAAGTTTCACTTCAAAAATTAGTTTTACCAAAAACACCATTCTATGCATCATTTAAAATTTAGGCAGAACATACAATTATCCCCTAACATTGAAGTGCTGAATACACTCTTGAACTTGTAGACCAAACGTGTCTCTCACCCTGGATGATTTGAACAAAAACCATTTAAACAACGTGCTCATACCAACTCGTTCAAAAAAATTCAACTTTGAATAACGTACAACTCTGAAACATTTCTCTAAAAACATATAAAACTCTAATGATGACACAATATAATACCACTCCCACAAATATCAAATGGGTATTGTTGTTATCAACATGGTTGCTCAACTTGAAATTCGGACTCTCAATCTACCCATGCGCAGTACAACATAATCAAATTGGAAGTTATGTTTACCTTTAAGATCCTCATGATTTTCTTCATAACAACCACCTTAATTATACGTTCAGTTAACTCACATATTTAACTGCAAACGTAACGACATCCAATAGAGTTATCAAGAAAACAATAAGACCCATTACTATAGACACATTTTTTATTATCATTAAAATTGTTTGTAGAATGGTTTATTTAGTATATCATTCTACGCATTGGTGTAAATATCGAAACATGGGACCTATTTTCAAAGATGGCGTCCTCTGCTTCCCTCAGAACTTTTTCAAACATTAATCTGCAGGATTATTATTAAATTGAATCTGAGAAATATTGCTGAATAGACGTCTATTATGATCATAATAACACAAAGAAGTATACCTGACATCTCTGTTGATTATATGACAGTAATCTGTTATATTTTTCACCATAGTAATAGGTAGAAAAACAGCTAACCAATCGAATAAATAAATAAGACAGTTCGCTGTTAAACTTAGTACGCAGCGCAGCATCGATCAACACCAAATCTCCTGCAATAAAAATACAAAGTGTTAATAATAAGTTACAATGTAAAATTTAGATGTAAATAGAGGTGACAAGGAAAGTTTCAGCAAAGAATAGGTTTCCTCATCATCAGGATTTTGAAGGAAATCATAGGAGTCAAAACAACTTGAATGCGTGTGTGAATGAAGCTTCACTTACATAAAATTCATAAGATATTGTCTGTATTTGGTTTCGGAACAAATACAGACAATTTATCCGTAATTTAACTTCACTTTTAATTTTATCAATTCATGTAAAACAACTGCTGATATTTTTATTTTCATATTATAGTGCTTTCTTCGTTAACCTATCTTTTGTTCGTATTCTTTAATTTTCCTTTTTTAAGGTGGTCCTTTGGGTATTAGATTTCTTCTAATTAAGACATTATTTTTTGGGAATTATGTTTCTTTGATCCTCATCACCATTTTTTAGATACGTGAAGAAGTAAATACATTTTCCATGTATATGTTGGTCGGTCAGTCATTTTTGCGAACTAAAATATCACTGGAAAATCCTCAACTATTTTACTTTTATCCGATCCTCACAATCCTCAATTCTTATGAACAAAAAAATCCTCAATTCTAATGACCCAAAAAAAATCCTCAATTCTTATGAACCAAAAAATCCTTAATTCTTATGAACCAAAAAATCCTAAATTCTTATGAACCAAAAAATCCTCAATTCTTATGAACCAAAAAATTCCTCAATTTTTATGACCCAAAAAAATCCTTAATTCTTATGAACCAAAAAATCCTCAATTCTTATGAAACAAAAAATCCTCAATTCTTATGTATAAAAAAATCCTCAATTCTTATGAACCAAAAAATTCTCCATTCTTTCTTTCTGAATATCCAATCACATCGTTGTATTTCTTATCAACTTTCACTGCTTTATACGAAAATTTAAATTATATTTTAAGTATTTAAAATTCCCTTTATGCAACAAATATTTATCTATTTCTTAACATTGTATCATTTGTTTCCTAACTATTTTTAACTACTTGCAATTTATAACATGCGCATTCAGTGCTTTCAAGTATCAATATATTATTTCATTTGAACATTTCCATTCTTATAGATAAGCTGCATTGTGGTATTTGATATATTCTTTTTTACTTTTTTTTTGTTAAATTGTTTAATAACTTCAATTAAAAATTGTGAAATTTGCGTTATCATAATAGAATGCGCTTTAATGTTCTAATTCATTACTTCTTAATTCACTGGATCAAAGGATAACTACAATTTCATCCCCCAAACTCTTTAGAAAACCTCACCTACACAAATAAATGAAATAGTTTCACAATAATTGTTATTTTAAATCAAATTATAATTATTATTAACAATGGGAGATAGATATTATATAACAATGGGAGATGGATAGATGTACAAAAAAAAAAAATAGAATCCAGCGCCGGGACTCGAACCAAGGACCTCTATATTTCCAGTTTAGCTCTCTTACCAACTAAGCTACACTGAAGAATAATTTCCTCTGTCAATTACGATACCTAGTTCCTAATTAAGCTTTCAATTTTTCACAAGTCTAGGATTCGACATTTACGACAATAGAACTAGATCTCTTAGAAATTATAAAGTACCCAATTAGTTGGTAAGAGCGCTAAACTGGAAATACGAGTATATGCCCGTGGTTCGAGTCCCGGCGCTAGAGTCTATTTTTCTCTGTCTATCTCCCATTGTTAATAATAATTAATATTTGATTTAAATTAAAATGTAAACTTTTCGCACTATGAATACAACCAAAATTTTTAAAAATAATGGTTGTCTGTTACACTAAATTTTAAATTATTATTTTTGTTGTATATCTATATATTATTTTGTTCTATTCTATATCTATAAATCTATAAATGCTATTCGTTTATTGCTTCCGAGCTTAAAGGTAACAAAAGCATTTTCCTCGTACTGAAGAT
This sequence comes from Gerris buenoi, assembly GCA_001010745.2. Lineage (NCBI taxonomy): Eukaryota > Metazoa > Arthropoda > Insecta > Hemiptera > Gerridae > Gerris > Gerris buenoi. Next base: position 129,561 of record KZ652314.1, read on the forward strand.
CTAACATTTTTGAGTTTTCCGAAATCAAAAATTCTAAAACAGAATTCCATTTCAGACATCGAGGGACATTATTAGTACAAAACTGTCAGCAGATGGACCCAGGTTAATTTCAACCGTCTGCGCTCTTTAAATTTTGCTAAATTGATACTTTAATGTAATAATCCAATAACTTTGTCGCCTGAAAGTATAGGGTAGTATGCGTCAAATCCGGTAGTTCTGATTTTTTGCAGACTTGTTTATGATGTTGGCCTAATAAATAATCCAAGTTTGTGACCTCGAGCGCCGAACGCAACTTTGTCAAAAAACGAAAAAACCGCGAAAAAAGCATTAATTTTTCAAAATTTTATGATAATAACCCTAAAGGACTAGTTTTTGAAAAAACATTTTTAGGACGTTTTTAAAGTAGACTAAATTTGCTACAATATGATACTATAATTGTCTCTGGAGACCAAATAGTTTTCGAGATAAAGCCTATCAAAGTTTATCTCTTTTTTCGAACTTTGCAATTATTTGCAATATGTTTTTGCAGAGATGCAGCCACACAACACCTTTTGCGGTTTATTTCCTGGGGCTGTACGAAGGGTTGTGGGAACACGTCCAGCTAAAGGAAGGCAGAATTAAAATGCCCATCAGTCTGCAGGCACTGCAGCGGGCCCCCTTGTGACAATATACCTGACGTTGCAGTAGTAGATATCCCAGAAGGTGACGATCTGTCGGATGTCGAAATAGAGGATGACTTGTGGGCACAAGACGTCGACGATTCATCACCACCCCAATAAGTCAATCCAGAAACGGACGAACCTCAACTGGGGTCTTCCTAGAGGGTTGAATTAATTTTGACCCTGATTATACTATCGAAGCCCTGTACTTTTATAATGGGATGTTAAAAAAAAAATAAAATGAGAAGTGTGAATGATGATGTTTAAGCTAAGCTACGAATAATGAAGTAAAAAGATAATTACAACAAAAGTTTATAAGTTTATTTGTTAGGAAATTGAGTAATATTCAAAAACAAAAATTTAAATTAATTCAGCCCTCTTGGGAAAGATCCAGGTTGAGGTTCGTCCGTTTCTGGATCGACTTATTGGGGTGGTGATGAGTCGTCGACGTCTTGTGTCCACAAGTCATCCTCCATTTCGACATCGGACAGATCGTCACCTTCTGGTATATCTACTACTGCAACGTCAGGTATATTGCCACAAGGGGCCCCGCTGCAGTGCCTTCAGACTGATGAGCATTTTAATTCAGCCTTCCTTCAGCTGCACGTGTTCCCATAACCCTTCGTGCAGCCCCAAGAAATCAACTGCAAAAGGTGTTGTGGGGCTGCATCTCTGCAAAAACATATTGCAAATAATTGCAGTTCGAAAAAAATTATAAACTTTGAAAGGCTTTATCTCGAAAACTATTTGGTCTACAGAGACAATTATAGTATCATATTGTAGCAAATTTAGTCTACTTAAAAAACTTCCTAAAAATGTTTTTTCAAAAACTAGTCCTTTAGGGTTATAATCATCAAAATTTGAAAAAATAACGTTTATTTCGCGGTTTTTTCGATTTTTGACAAAGTTGCGTTCGGCGCTCGAGGTCACAAACTTGGATTATTTATTAGGCCAACATCATAAACAAGTCTGCAAAAAATCAGAACTACCGGATTTGACGCATACTGTGATGTATAAAGTTACTGGACTATAAGAAATCAAAACAATTTTAAAAGATTTAAAAAACAGAGGGGAAATTAAATTAATTTAACAAAACAAGATTGTAAATTATAAAATCATTAAGACACACAAAAAATGGCAGACATAATTTTACGGGCAGACAATTTTTAAAGCATTACAACAACACATAATACTAGGCATCGCGTGGCTCTATCATTGAAGCGAGCGTATAGTAATAAATATTTGTATGTTTTAACGATCTTTATTAATTTATAGCGGTGTCGCTGTTGGTTTTACTATAAAATGTCATTTGCAAAAAATATTCGTCTTATTGAATAGATAAAGTTAGAATTTTTTCCCGTCCTCTAATTCCAATTTTAATTTTGATGCGCACGTTTATGCGAGCGTTGCGCGCGAACGCTTGGGCAGACAACGTTTTCCAACGAACTCGGCCTGAGCATTGATAAAAAAAAAACACGTCTACCAAATTTCATCAAAATCAGTCAACTTTTACTCAAGTTATCGTCGTACGTTTCAGACACGGGTCATATTTCATGATCATAAGTAGGAATTTCATAAGTAGGAATTTCATAAGTAGGAAGCTCGCTTCAAATAATTACAATTGACACCTAATAAGAAAATATCAAGCTCATTAGTTTTTCTTCCACATACGCATACAATGTTCTTTTGATTAACACCTATATATTTTACTACGTTTTTATTAGCTTGCTTTCTTGTTTGTTTGTCCGGTACAAATCTTGCAATCGATTTTTAACTAACTTCCCGAATAGCTAGACATTTGAAACGAGCTCAGAACACGATGACAGTGCATTGTTTTAATGCGTTTTGCCATCTTTCTGCAAAATGGAAAGTCAGTTCGGTAAAAATCCGCTAGTTATTTTTATTTGTTTTGACATGACCCATATTTACGATATTAATTTTGACGCGTTTCAAATTTATGGTTTTTTATTTTAGTACCTACCTAGTATGGCTTGAACATTTAAAATTTTAAAATGTTCAAGAATGATTATATCAGACCATTTTGTTGTATCTTGAAATCGATTGCAAGATTTGTACTGGACAAACAAACAAACAAGAAAGCAAGCTAATAAAAGTAGTAATAATTACAAGATAAAAATACCTTTTTATATACTACGTTTTTAAATTTTTTTGTCATAAATCATAAATTTGAAACCAGTCAAAATGAAGATTGTAAATATGGGAAATGCCAAAACAAATAAAATAACTTGCGGAATGGTTTCCGAACTAACTTTCCATACAGCATGCTGAAAACGAATAAATGTTTGCTGAAAGATGGATAAAAGTATTAAAATAATGCATTGTCATCGTGTTCTGAGCTATTCTAGAAGTTTCAAATGTCTAGCTACTCGGGAAGTTAGTAAAAAATCGATTGCAAGATTTGTACTGGTCAAACAAACAAACAAACAAGAAAGCAAGCTAATAAAAACCTAGTAAAAAAAAATTATATTTTTAAGAGATCGGCATTGAATGACAGCGAAACAGGAAATGTAAACAAATAAATAAATAATCTGACACTTGTGTTCTAGGTATTGGTTTAATTTTTCTGCATCTGTACTTCTTAACTTGTACTAATTTTTCTTCTCTTACCATATACACGGAGGCATATCGATGGCACGGTTTAGATTCGGTGTTAGCAAGATCCGTTGTACGACTTTTGTCCTACTATAGGTTTAAGATCAGCTGTCTAGTTGGTTGTTATTTATATGAAGTAAATAAATTCAGATTTTTTTTTTTTTTTCACTATCATTATCCATTATCCTATAGCAATAACAATAACAATTATATTATCAACACTACCTATGATTCAACAGAAAATTTCAAACCGTAGTATATAAAAAGTTCTATATAATCTTGTAATTATATTATGCTTTGATTAGCTTGCTTTCTTGTTTAATCAGTACAAATCTTATAATAGATTTTTAACTAACTTCCTGTTTAGTAGAAAGCTGAACCTTGCACAGATTATGTATTTCCGATGATAATACAATAAATCAGTAATTCTATTTACCAAATTATTGCTATTTGCCGATAAATCACTTAATTTATTCAATATTTTTGACGGTCAAAATCAAAGTCAATTGTATACAAACACGATGACCAGTGATAGCTAAGGATATGATCAAGGAAAATTTAAAAACGTAGTATATAAAAAGTTATTTTTATCTTGTATTATTTTATAAATATTCAACTAATTTTTAAGGAATTTCGATGGTTTTTTCAATGTAGTCCATTTATGGTCCTATCACAATTATAAGCATCTGCGCTCATTACATTTGTAATAAAATAAGAGAATAAAATAAGGGGCCGGCGTGATCGAGAGGTTAGCGCCCTCGGCTCTGAAACCAAGGTCTAAAACCCCGGCCTGAGTTCGAATCCTTTCATCGAGTAGATGAGTAAAATGGTCGGATTACCCTGTCCTGTAATGACCTAAACTGTCGGACGGGACTACAGTCTAGATTAGAGTTGGCACAATCGAAGGCGTGAAACAACAAACGTGGAGGTAGTTTTGGGGTCATAAAAAGGTAAAATCAGTTTTGCCATGTTATATTATTTTTGTGGAACAGGGGTAGAGTAGAGCATTTTTTTTTCTGAAGTTGCATTCAACATGGGGGACCAATAGAATCGTTTCCCCCAAAAATTTCCCGCCTTTTGATTGTGCCAACTCTAATCTTATAGACTGTA
>KZ652314.1:171292-185217 GCA_001010745.2 Gerris buenoi
AATTTATATATATATATACATATATATATATAAATTATATGTGTGTGTTTGTACTAAAACATACTAATGTCTTCAGCGATGTGTTGCTAACTTCATCCAGCGGGCCCTTAGACCATAGTATCCAGACCATAGTATCCAGACAATAGTATCCAGACCAAAGTATCCAGATCAAGACCCAAAAGTTGGACACCCCAGCCAGTCTTGGGGAGGAGTGTCCAAGTTCATGTGATCAACTTTCTTTCAAGTTTTAAGGGGATTTCTGGTGACTTTGGGAAGCTAATCACACTTTGTTTTACTTAATTTTTCGAAGATAACAATAACATTTCCCAATAGGAGTAAACAAAGAACACATTATATATATATTTATAAAAAGTGAGCGTAAATTCACCAAAGCTTTAGAATATTTAACAAATTGTTGTTTAATTTAATTTTTTTTTTTCTGTTACTTTGCACAATCAAACGTTAATGACTGATTAGCTAATAAAAATTGTGAGATCAATAGTTGGCTATTAAAGCCATCAAATAAAAGGATAAATAATTCTAACTCAACAACAACATACATAACATAAGGGATAAATTTACATGAGCGAATTAATCATGGGGCATTTGGTGTGGAGAGTGGAGGGTCCCTTACTGGACCTTGTCCTTCAAAGTGATCAACCAATCATATGCATAATCTTTGATTAGCTTAAAGAAGTTCTCACCTAATGGTAACAATAGGAATCATCTTTTGCTAATTATAAAAATCTAATTGCATTTTGCAATCTCAGAGCATAATCTAGTGGACTTCAGTTGTTTTGCCGACTGCAATTATTGAAAACCCTTCTTGGCTTTTTACCCAACTTGTAGTAATTGTCTATTGTGCTCAATTTCATGTGAAGGGTACACGGGAAAAAGGATGAGAATCACAATTTTGTCAAAATTGAGTTAGGAACGCCATCTCGTAGCCCAAGACGTTTACTATCAGCACTACAATCCTCATTTTAAAGAAACTATTAAAACCTACCCAAATGTGTCTTTGATTGTGACACCTCACATAGCTTTTACATGAGTCTGTAAACTTTGTTTTCCATTTTTCTCAAAATACAAAAAATTTGACTCTTATCCTTTTTCCCGTGTACCCTTCATGTGGGATCTTCATAACACGCAATTAATTTGCTTGAATGTCTGCCAGGGATAAATTTTGTCATCTATATTTGACCCACTTCAAAATTAGTCGTCACTCGGAAATTTTGTTAGTGGCATGAGCCGGATGAAAAAATATACGTAGATTAGATTAACAAAATAATTTTCATTTATATTAGCCTATAAATAAAATTTTTTGGAGATTTGGTAAAATAGTAAATACACTTTTTTAAATTGAAAGAATTTATTCCCATTAAGTTTTTTTTTTTTTTTTTTTGTTTCCGTGGCACTTTACCGGACTTTCTAAAAATATACGACAACCCTTAGCCACAATAGTGAAGTTCTCCTGTATTTTAAGTTAATATACTCTTACTTTTTAATACCCCCATAATATGATTATGATACCTTTAAAAGCGAAGTGAGATGGCAAACTTTTGTACTTCCAGTTTACATGAGAGAGTTGTAGGAATTGTGTTGTCAATGGTATGTCCATTATGTAGTTCTCACTGTCGCCAGCTTCGATCAGCAGCACTTTCCACGTAGCATTCTGAAACAGATTAGCACAGTGAGAATATAAGGTCTTTTATTAGTATTGAGTTAAAAAAAAAAAAAAAAAAAAAATGTTACATACAAATTGACTTATTATGAATTATATGAAAATTGTTAGATTAAATAGACAAGAAAAAATCAGACGAAACACGTGATTTAGATACGTTGACCCCGAATGCGATCATAGTCTGTCCCAAACGAGAGTTAGTGCGTTGACAGCGCGGGAAATCGAGTGACACACAGATTGACCAACCTCTGAGGGAAAAAATAAAGCCACTACATTCACCTTCTTATATTATCCAGAGGGCAAATCTTGAGCTCTCATTGACTCCCCACCCCATTTGCTAGTTTTTCCCGCGCTGTCAGCGCACTAACTCTCGTTTAAGACAGGCTGATGATGCGATATTTCTAACTATTGGATTGCTGCGCAGGTCCCGAATACGATCTATATACGATAACTATATATACTATCAGATTGCGTGCCTCCGAGAACGATCCGATGCAATTTTTCTCAACTCTTCAAGAACCTGATGAGATTGAAAAATCGAACAAATCGTATAGTAAAAATTAATGGCAATACATACCAACATAGATTCCCTGCTGTAAATACGTGGATCAATGCTCGGTGGTAAGTTTAATTTTTTACGTATTTCTCCATTCTCTCTTTAATAACAATATTAATTATTCATTTATCTAGTTTTGTATTACAAAAAAGAAAGGCTGTCTTGACATCAACTTGAGCCCTACCATTGATTTTCAAAGTATAAAGGAAAAATAGAGACTGTGCTGCTACCTAGGAGCGGGCGTCTCAACCAAACTGTCAAAGCTAACTTCTTAAAAACACTACCACCACATTTTATTATACTTTCAACTTGTTCGATTCTACTAGGAAAACAATTATTTGTTGTTATAATATTTAATTATGTTTATTTATTAATTGTTTATTATATTATTTTACACAAAATGTAATTAGAATCGCGATGAAAAATATATGATAAATATAAAACAATGTCTCTGATCCTTATCACTAAGAGTCGAAGCTGTTAGTGGGCATCTGTTACGAAATTATTATTTTTTACTGTTTTTATTAGCTTGCTTTCTTGTTTATTTGTTTGTCTAGTACAAATCTTGCAATCTATTTCTAACTAACTTCCCGAGTAGCTAGACATTTGAAAACTTTTAGAATAGCTCAGAACAAGATGACAATGCATTATTTTAATACTTTTAGCCATCTTTAAGCCAAATTTTTTTTCAAATTTTTTTTAGCAGTTTTTAGTAAACTGTGGTGTATGGAAAATTAGTTCGGAAAAAATCCGCAAGTTATTTTATTTGTTTTGGCATGTCCCATATTTACAATCTTCATTTTGACCGACTTCTAATTTATTATTTATGACAGAAAATTTAAAAACTTAGTATATAAAAAGTTCTTTTTATCTTGCAATTATTTGATTCTCCAGAAAGAGAGGTAGCCACCGTTAATAAACAAAATGAATTCGGACTCCTGGCAAATAGGAAAAAACGTGTTTTTGCTGGTGACACAATAATTGGTCATTTAACTACTCCAGAGTCCAGAGGGTATAAAAGCCTACTCTAGCAAAGTATCAGCAAGTTGGAGGGGGTATTATTTTCCTTTAAACTTGTTTTGGTGCAGCAAGTTCACCCCTAAATTTCTGTTGTTTTTTTGTGTTTTAAAAAAATTGAAAATGGAACAACTTGGAAGAGAGTGCTTTCAACAACTCAGGATCTTCGATCTTCAGGACCATAAAATTCACACTTCCCACCGAAATAGGCGGGACAAGGACACTCTTCACCGGTCTGTTTATTTTTAACAGCTTATAGGCAAGCTATCTTCAGCAGACAAACTTTGCCAAAACATATTCTTTGAGTACTCAGAAAAATTAACTCCTATACCAAAATCTAGCTTGGTGTTAATCAGTCACTTTTATGCACGCTATCTCCTGAACTATAAGGGCGTGTCTGGAGAGGTCGGTTTCAATCCCCCCCTCCCAGGAATAGTACATTTGAATAAAAATAAATGTAACTGTAAATCCTCGTAACAACAAAAAAAAAAGGGTAAACACTAAACTAAGAAAAAATGTGTGTTTTTTTTATGGACTCATTTTATAGCCTTTCATGACCAGTGTGTTATAGCCTATGGGCAGTAATGATGGTGTTCAAAGAATATATATTCAATTTTCAAGTTTTTGGTAGTATTCATACTACGGAACGTTTAAATTTTAATTTAAATCAAATTACTATTAAAACTGGGAGACAGACAGAGAAAAATAGACTCCAGTGCGGGGACTTGAACCACGGGCCTCTACAGTTCCAGTGTAGCGCTCTACCAACTGAGCTGCGCAGGAGAATGATTTTCTCTGCCGTAACCGGTAGAGAGCTACACTTGAAATGTAGAGGCCCGTGGTTCAAGTCCCGGCGCTGGAGTCTATTTTTCTTTGTCTGTCTCCCAGTGTTAATAATAATTATAATTTGATTTAAATTAAAATTTAAACTTTTCACTTTTTAGTACTTATAGTAACTTTTTAGTACGAATACTACCTAAAACTTAAAAAAGTATAAGTAAATTTTAAAATGTTGCCTTTAAGATGCTTCCAACAATGGGTACAAAATATTTAGAGCTACAACCATCCAGACATAGTCTACACCGGAACTTCATTGGTCACCTGAAACATTCAATTCTAACAGTTGTCTAATCCTAAAATTTGTCTCACCTCAGTTAATCTATTGGCCAAAATGCATCCAGCAGTACCGGCGCCGACTATGACAAAATCATATTCAGGAAGTACTTCCTTTCTGTCGTCCAGTTCTTCCTTGGTGAACATATTGGCTTCGTTGAGGAATTCTAGAGCAAGAGGGAATAGAGGGGGGTACGGTTTCATTGCCTTCATAGGATGATAAGACCAATTATCAGACGAAGCATCCCAACGATTTATACCACCGTACTTTGGAACACCGAAAGTGAACCAACCAATGACTTGAGTCGCTAATAACGGTAGAATGATAACAAACTTCATGCCTCTGGAATCAAAAACAAAGAATATCAAATGAATATAATAATTTGGTTATATGTAGTAGGGAATGTTCCCTTGAATTGGACTCTTACTTCTAACCACCTCTAACCACCTCCAACCACCTCTAACCCCCTCTAACTACTTCTAACCACCTCTAACCACCTCTAACCACTTCTAACCACCTTTAACCACCTCTAACCACCTCTAACCACCTCTAACCACCTCTAACCACTTCTAACCACCTCTAACCCCCTCTAACTACTTCTAACCTTCTCTAACCACATCTTACCACCCTATAACCACCTCTATACCCATTAGTCACTTCTAACCACCTCTTTAGTGCAAAATGCAAACATGCATGCGAACATAATTTTTAAAAGTACCAGTTGCATGTCTAATTTTAAAAAGTGTAAAATTAATTTGTTTTTAAAAAATTAAACACAAAGAATTAAACTTGTGTTATAACTTTTATTAACAAAGAGAAAACAAACGAAATAGATACTTAGATATGAAAATAAAAAAATTCTCCTTTGGATTTGTCCACACCTCGTGTATAAACATTTTGAAACTAAGAAAAAAATATAAATTTTGATTCAATTATTTACCCCCCCCCCCCCAAAAAAATGAATAAACGTGCAAAAAAAAATCAAACCTAGAGATATAAGCCGTTTTCCCAGGAAAAATCTAGTTCCTAAGAAAATAGCTTTAAATGCAGACAGAGAGAGACCGGGTTCGAACCCCCCTAGAAGTTACTTTTATGATAAATTTTAATAAAATGTTCAATAATAGTTAAATATATCTATACGAAAACCCGAATACTAATAAATGGAAAACACTAGGCTAAGTAATTATGAATTCGAATATGAGAAAGTTTTTAGTTGTCTTGGGATGATTTTTAAGAAGGAATCATTGTATAACTTAGACATTTTTATGAACATTTACATATTATATTGTTTGAAGATGTTGACGAAATTTAACACGTTATCATTAATAAAAACTCAATTTGTTCAAAGCTTGTTATACGCTTAACACAAATAAAAATTCTAATATCTAATCTGTGTAATATTATTTATATTGACTTCAACAGTAATTAATACTAAACCAGCTCGGCATCAGTGTATTGCCAGATGTATAAAATATTATCATTTCCAGATCATCAACATTTATAATTGAGTAGTGTCCCGACGACAACGCACCTCGAAATGATTTATTGCTAAGCTAAGACAACTTACTCTTATTCAATAATATTAAATGTTTGTTTTGATTTGTTGGTCTTTAAATAGATATAATATAATAACTTATCAAAAATAAATATCTAAATTAATTTACTTAATTTGACTTCTTTTCTAAATATAAAACTAAGCCCGTCGCCACGGTCTTAACGACTTGTATTATTATAACATCCAATGTATCAAAACCAGTTCTAAATAGACTAATAATTGGTGTGGCACATAGCTTCCTCGCATCCTAATATCCACGTACTTTATTGATTGTAAACTTTTACAAACCATTATTGTCTAATTGGTTTAATTGTTTTCCCCGTATTTTTTTTTTTTATTTTTTATTTTTTTAATCTGTCTTAATTGTTTTTTTTTTTGGTTTTTTTCAAACGAATTAAAGTATCAATTTAGCAAAAGTTAAAGAGCGTAGTTTCAAATTAATCTGGGGCTATCGGCAGGTATAACTTTCGATAAATTATAAAAGTTTCATTCAAATCAAATAATTACTTTTGAAGCTATAGGTGTATATAAATGTATGTTTGTGCGCAAGTGGAAGAGAAACAAATAAGCGCAGAAGGTTGAAACTTATATGGGACCAACAATGAGCTAATTATGACCTACCACCCAAATTTCATTAAAATTGAATGAGTAGTTTTTAAGATATGTTGGTTCGCAAAAATCGAACGACATACAGACCGACAAACCAACAGACAGACAAGGAACCAAAAATGTTCCCTGATGTCTGAAACGGATTTCTGTCTTAAAATTTTTGAAATCGGAGACCTGCAAATTTTTCTTTCTTCAGAACGACCACGTAGCTTCCGTTACCTTCGGTAAGCTCGGATACAAAAATTCATTCGAGACAACACAGACAAACTTCCTTATAGAGATACATTTTTCTTGTGATAGTCCCCTTTTTCCATCTAAGTTTACCATTATCTAGCAAACTAGATATTTCCCGTAAAAGCAGCTTATATGGTTATATTGGTATCTGTCTATATTTATACAGTCGAGTTTTTGCTTGCTTTTTTGCCTGAAATACAATTCTATCAGTTCTTAATTCCTAAATAATGCACTTTTGATCTCTAAAGCCATACAAACTGGGTTTGCTTTCTGTCAACTTAAAAGTGACTGGAGTTTCCAGTTGAGTTTGTTTTGAGTTGCTCCGTGTGCGGTCGGCCTAAGGAAAAAAGAAGGATTGCCTGCTTAATAATTTTAATTTAAATCAGATTATACTTATTATTAACAATGGGAGACAGACAGAAAAAATAGACTCCAGCGCCGGGACTTGAACCACGGGCCTGTATATTTCCAGTATAGCGCTCTACCAACAGCGCTACACTGGAAATATAGAGACTACTTTACTCTTTCTCCTTACTTTTTGAGTCCAGGGAAGAAAATACTTACTTTAGTCCGTTTATACTAATCAAAAATCATAAATTTTTCTCCCTACTGGAGATAAATTTATTTTACATTTACATAAAAAAAAAAAAACAATAATATTCAAGACAGAACTACCTTTTAAATAAGATAATCACAGATGTTAGAGATTTAACAAATATTTAATGTTTCTTAAGATTCAAAATCCCGTTTGGATACTAAAAATACTGTTATTCCCACTATATTTTTTTTAACTGTAAATTATGTTTGTTTAAAGTAAATTAAATTTTAAATATAACATTTATTTGATGTTTAAAGTAATAAGTGAGCAGTTTACAGTCCCAGGAGTTATGTTTGCTTTAGATATTCTAGGTACACGTTAAACTGTTTATTTATGCCTGGTGAGTAAATGAATTTATTTTACAGTTGGCTCTGTTACAGCAGGTATTTAGCGGTCGTTTTCTTCAGTTAACTTGTCGTTAGGAATATTAAGCAATGAGTCAGACATTGGGATCAATAACATTTATCGTTATAGCCCCCATTCTTTACTGTTTTTCACAAATGCTTTGAACAGCGCCGCTTTTTAGATTGTCAATTTCTCTCAAAATTTTAAAAATGAAATTGCTTCTGGTCTCATCAAAGATTACTATTGCTATCTATCCACACTTTGCACGCGATCCAAATCTCAAATAATAATTGTCCGATTTTAATGAAATGTTGGTGATAAGCCATAAATAGTCCATTGTTGGTCCCATATAAGTTGTAAACTTATATGTTTACAACAGTTAGTTTACAAAGCGTTTTATATTCCTTCCGATCTTACCAAAGGTACAAAAGGCATTGTGATCGTTTTGAAGAACAAACATTTTTGAGTTTTCTGAATTTAAAAATTCTATGACAGAAATCCTCTTTAGTCATCAAGAAGCATATTTAGTTCCATGCGCCTGTCTGTCGGTGGCAATGTAATTTTAGTCCAGGAGATAGCGTGAAAAAGTAAATGTTTTTTTGTGCCTTTTATGGATATATGGTCGGCTAAGTTCGTCTGTGGGACATAGCTTGGCAATAGGCATTTGAAAAAAAAAAAAAAAACGGTGCGGTGGAGAGCGGCCATGTCCCACTCTTATTAGTGGACTGGACAGTGTGATTTTTATTATCCTAAGCACGAACTTAGTAGACCAAAAATCACTTTGATAGCAGTTTGTCCCTTACAGGGAAACAGATTTCGAATATTATTTGACTAACTAACCTATTAAGTGACAAACTACCATCAACTTGATTATTAGAAGTAAGTGTAAGATAAGAACTAACTAAGTTCATACACAGGATCATGATAATCATATTGTCTACTAAAAATGGGTGGAACATGGCCGCTCTTCACCGGTTTGTTTTTTTCAAATGCCTATTGCCAAGCTATGTCCCGCAGACGAACTGAGCCGACCATATATTCTTAAAAGGCATCAAAAAATACACAAAATTCTAGCTTGATGTTACGCAGACTTTTTTTTGCACGCCATCTCCTACATTATTTCAACAGCCACCGCTTATTAAATTTTTGCTAAATTGGCACTTTTATCCATGCATAAAGTTAAAACATCTTTGATTAATTTTTTAAATTAAATAAATTAGACAATAATAGGTCGTAGAAGCATAACATTATTAAAATATACTCCTGAAATGAGACAGGTGAAGGTGAAACCTCTTAAGTTTCTTTTCGCTAATTTTTCATTTTTATTTTATTTAATTAATTTTTTTTAAGCGACAAAACTGAATTGCCATTCGAACTCTCCGTTAAAAGAGTGATAGTTGATTGCTATAAAATTATTTAAATAATCAAAAATGACCGTAAAAATAATCCTACCTGATGGTAAGGCTAACCAAGACCTTAACAATTTAACAGACATTTAACAATTTTCTGTACAGGAAAGATGTTTCATGATTTTGAATAAAATATTGTATCAGATGTGTAACGGTTTAATCCTTATATATGTGTATACTCAAGAAGTCTCTCGACGATTCACATTGAAATTATTTGTTACTAAAAGATAAGGCAACACCATTTATTCCAATAAAAAAAAATAAAAAAATAAAAAATGTTTGTTTTGATTTGTAGGTCTTTAAATAGATATATAATAAATAGGGCTCACTTAACTAAAATTATAAATTAATATTAGGTATTATCAAAAATAATTCTAGCCGCTGGAGATTCAAACCTCGAACCTTACGACTTAACCTACTTTCAATATTTTCTCAGAAACTAAAAATGTTGAACTCAACATTCAAGAGAGATCTGTCTTGTAGATCTTTTAGATAAGACAAAATATTTATTATAAATTAGCCTAATATAAATGTAAACAGCTTTATCATTATATTAAAAAATAATATTTAATTTTTTTTTTATCTTGCCAAACTATAATTTTCCTTTAGAGTACCGGTGTGTGACCGCTAATATAGATAATATACACGTGCTTATTCTTGTCTAAAGGCTATATAATTTCATCTTCCATCATTGTTTGCGTCTAGTTATTCGAATCGAAGTCACGTGAACGATATATCGCTATGTAGGTCCCATATTCTATCATTATCCAGGCACTGAATAGGTTTAAGGTTGACTCCACATCCAGAATAAAAAAAGTATTTTTCTTCTCTTGATTATTGTCTATGGCAGAATCATTTCTCGTGTTTAACGGTGGTTTTGTGCTCATCTTGAAGCGAAGTTCCGTTATGATCTATCTACAAAGTTCGTGATGTCGTTCTTCTATAACTTCTTTTAAAAGCCCACTGGCTCTATTGACCGATGTAATTTGTTTGACCCATGAAAATTATACTTCCATTCACAGTTCATTTCGCGCGACAACGGTGAAGTGAGAAATTGAAACCCAGTTGTTTGAACATCAATCCTTTAGTAATGACCTTTTCTGTCAGAACTCTTGAACATTCCGTCTAGTAAAACTTGCACTAAACGTTTTCAAAGAACATTCAGTCTAGTAAAACTTACACAAAACGTTTCAATGAACATTCCGTCTAGTAAAACCTTGCACTAAAAGTTTTCAAAGAACATTCTGTCAAGTAAAACTTGCACTAAACTTTTTCAAAGAACATTCCGTCTAGTAAAACTTGCACTAAACGTTTTCATAAACTATAGTATGAACATAATCAGCTTCAGGCATGCCATTTAACATATATATATATCTATGTGCAAGTAGCTGGCATGTTTTTGTTCAAGCTTCAGGCATGTGAATCTCCGCCTTTATTCTTAATCAAATTATTTTTGATTTGATAAAAATTAAAATATGAATGAATATGTAGACAAAGGGCAACTGTGGCCATCTAAAAAGGGAATTTTAGAAGCACTTAAAAAAAATGGTAAAAAAATTTAAAAAATTGGGGTAATATTGATTTGAACCCACAAACGAAATCGTCTTATGACTTACATGAAATGTAAAACGTTTGTGTAACGTTTATTTCTTTTAAACATAAGTTTAATTATAAATAGTTGACCTTAACGCAATTATAATGTTAATAATGCTAATGAATAATAACAATTAAATCTTAATTGTGTGACACATAGCAACAAAAAAGAAAAAACCCACGACAAAGTGATTTAAGTCCTGTGGTATTTTTAAAACAGTCATAAAAATAAAATCAATTAGCAATGGAATTATTACATTCTATTCTTTAATAAATATAACAATGAGTAATGTAGCTAATTTTATGACTATTTCAGTCATTTTGCCATGTATTCATATGGAAACTACCTAGTTAAAAATGTAACCTTAAATTTACCTATAACCTATTCTTGTCAATTACAGAGAATGTGACAATTTAGAGAATGTAACAATTTAGATTTAGAGAATGTGACAATTTAGAGAATGTGAAAATTTAGAGAATATAACAATTTAGTAAATGACAATTCATTTTACTAGAGTCTAAAAGATAGAAAAACAAAGATTATCTATATATGTATATTGATTTTTTTAAAAAATCCATCTCTCTATAATTTAAAAAATTATACACATTAGTTTTCTGGTAGGATGCGAGGATGCTATAAATGCCACATTTTGTTTAATTTAAAAAATCGGTCCACGGCTACTCAGACAAACTTTCTCATAAACGAGTTCATTATAACTTATCCCAGTGTTTTCCATTTTTTTTTTTTTTTTTTTTTTTTTTTTTTTTTTTTTTTTAACATTTAATTAGTATTGAACGTTTTATCAGAATTTATCATAAAAATAACTTCTCCTAAGCGGGGAATCGAACTCGTGCTCTCTCCGTCCGAGTTTTAAGCTATTTTCTCAGGAACTAGATTTTTCCCGGGAAAACGGCTTTTATATCGTTAGATTCGTATTTAAATGCTACATTTCAGATTTTTTAAATTAAAATTGTCGGAACTGTTTTAAAGAAATAATTTTTTCACGTTTTTTTCCGAGTTTTGGGGGGATAGCGCCCCTAAAATTGGATCTAATATTAATTTATCGATTTCGTCTCGGGGTATGCTTTTTTGAACATGTAGGTATACCAAATTTCGTTTAACTTGGTCGAGCAGTTTAGGCTCCAGGCGTCTGCACTGACGACAGACAGACATTTTTTTAAAAAAACTACCTACTCTTTTGGACTCAGGGGACCTCATGACGTGTAAATCCAAAAACGTCTCCAAATTGAATTTCCGTGCCATCAATACTTTCTCTTTGCATGAAAAAATAAAAATTGGAAAAGTTTATTAACACCTATATATAATTAGTATTCTCAGTTTTTTTTTTTAGAAAAAACTAAACGCTGAAGATCAGGGTTCGACTCTGAATTGGATTATAATATTTTACTGTAAAATGTTGGATTATAAATTAATTTATACACGAAAACCCTTAATAAACTAAACAAATAAACTTATAAGCTAATAGACCCGCAAATAAACCCCTTAATAAACTAAAAGAAAACCTTAATAAACTAAACAAATAAACTTATAAGCTAATAGACCCGCAAATAAACCCCTTAATAAACTAAAAGAAAACCCTTAATAAACTAAACAAATAAACTTATAAGCTAATAGACCCGCAAATAAACCCCTTAATAAACTAAAAGAAAACCCTTAATAAACTAAACAAATAAACTTATAAGCTAATAGACCCGCAAATAAACCCCTTAATAAACTAAAAGAAAACCCTTAATAAACTAAACAAATAAACTTATAAGCTAATAGACCCGCAAATAAACCCCTTAATAAACTAAAAGAAAACCCTTAATAAACTAAACAAATAAACTTATAAGCTAATAGACCCGCAAATAAACCCCTTAATAAACTAAAAGAAAACCCTTAATAAACTAAACAAATAAACTTATAAGCTAATAGACCCGCAAATAAACCCCTTAATAAACTAAAAGAAANAGAAGTGGGAGGTTTCCAGAGAAGATCTAGATTTAGAAGAAGTGGGGGGTTTCCAGAGAAGATCTAGATTTACAAGAAGTGGGAGGTTACCAGAGAAGATCTAGATTTACAAGAAGTGGGAGGTATCCAGAGAAGATCTAGATTTAGAAGAAGTAGAAGCTTTACCGCTGCTAATCTTTCAATGGAGTTTAGATGAGGTTTCACTTATTGGGAACCAGGTAGGTTCATGTTGTTATCTTGTAACATAACTCCTAGGAACATATTATACTGCCATAAAGATAACTCCAACACTGGATGCAAAACGAAAACGTCATGACGTAAACTCATCGAGTCACCACAGCATTTAGAACTTCATGGTCTGAGTCAGCCCAATAATATCAACAACAATTTTTGAAGACACTTAGATGGTTTGTTAAAAGTAGCCCACAGGTAATTCCATATTATTTTCGACCTTCTGTGTACTTTTAAAAGAAAATGTGTGGCTTTGCTTGAAATCGAAACAGTTGCACAAACATTTTTCGATTCCCAGTAGCGGGAAATACTTTTTTTAAATTTTCCTACCAGGTTTTTAATAATACATTTTTCTTTCTCTTAATCTATCTCATTATAGTAAATTTTATAATCATGTGACCATTCGACCAATGATAGCACTCGAGGAAGCTATTCGCCACATGTTAGATGGATTTGTACAATCCATCTTTGTTGCCACTTAGGGCCGGCGTTTCCAGAGAAGATCTAGATTTACAAGAAGTGGGAGGTTACCAGAGAAGATCTAGAATTTTATATATATATATATATATATATATTTTTTATTTTAAGCAGATAATTATATATATATATATTTTAAAAATCTATCTCTATTGTACATTTTTTTAATTGAGTTCAAACTTTTAAAAATGAGAAAACGATAAGTAACTAATTAAGATACAATTTATTAAAAGAGCATTTTTTTCCTCTAACACGACGAACTATAATCTAAATTAATAAAATAATAAAAGATATTTGCACCTGGTTAGATGTATTCCGATGCTTGATGTAAAGAATTGTAGTTCTTTAATTAGTCAAATGACCTGGTGACCGCCAAAAAAGAAAAGAAACTTGGTTCCACTAGCTGTGACAAGGAAGTCCGGGTTCGATTCCCCGCCCGGTAGAAGTTATTTTTATGATATTTTTGATGAAATTTCCAATAGTAATTAAATGTACATATATGAGAAAGTTTGTCTGAGTTGTCTCGGACCGATT
>KZ652314.1:200650-211396 GCA_001010745.2 Gerris buenoi
TTTTTTTTACAACTTTAATTTCTTTAAATCTTTTATATATTGAAAAGGTAATATAATAATTATTGTAATTTTTCTGCCGTTAGTAGATAAAATATTGTATGTAACTATGCAGCAAAGGAAACATTCCTGACTCGTTTAAAGATTACCTGCTTCGGTTACACCTCAGCAGGTAATTAACATTTGCCTGCCTCGGCTTCGCCTCGTCAGTCAACATGTAATTTTCCTGACTCGGCTTCGCCTCGTCAGTAAAATAGTAAATTTCCTGCCTCGGCTTCGCCTCTGCAGTAAATTTGTGTAGCCTATCCTCGCCTTCGGCTCGGAGCTAAAACTTAAAAACTTGTCAGCAAAATCCCATTTTGCTGCCTAGTTACATAAATAACTATTTTATTAGTTAATAATAGGTATAAAATCTTTATGATATTTGATTTTAGTTATGTGGTGATGACATCCACGCCATTATGCTTCTGGAAAGGATATTTCTGGGCTAGGAATAATTCTTTGGTCAGACAATATCCTAGATTCCTCTTTCTACCACCTGTAGACCTATCTTCTAATAACAGCCGAGAATTGTCATTACCACGTGATATATCATCAACTGATATGATAAGGACATTATCAACAGATAATGACATATCACCAGGTTATGATGATCTTTTTAAGATAAATCAGACGGAGATATCACCTGATATTGTTGGTGTATATATTGATAACGCTACTAACCAGGGTAAAGATACTTGTTATTAAAACTTATTATTAACTTAATTGAAATTTGAGATAGTCTGCAGGTCTCGGAAATTTTAAATGCTGCACAGCGGCATTTAAGTTTACAAATTTACTTTTTTTTACATACATTTAAGTAATAAAGTTCTAAAGCAGCTTACACGATCAAGCCGCTTAATCAAAACCTTGCGTCAAGCTGATTGAAACGAGCTTCAAGCCGCCTGGGGGCGCATCAAGCATCCCATCAATCTTTCATCTAATTTGTAGCGGAGTTTTTGACTAGAGAACTGCTCCTCACGGACTGTAGTGAATTAGTATTGTGTAGATACCATGGTTTCGAATCAGGATTTGGGGTGTCGAGCAGGTGATTGACGGAATGCCTGATCAAAATTGCTCTATCAAGCGCTCCGTCAAGTCGCTTGACTTATTCAAACTGTCCATTAATCTCCGTGAAGGCTTGACACCCAAGCATCAACGGGTTCCTAGACTATCAATCATGCTTGACACCATTGCTTGACGCGCTGCTTTGATAAAGCAGCTTGATCGTGTGGGGACTGCTTAATTGTAAGTAACACTGCAAATAGTACAGTAATAATCAACTAGTACAGTATAATCAACGGACCAAATGACTATAAGGGTTGCAAACTTTCATCACTTAAAAAATACTCTGCCAATTTGTGTGGCATACATAGCTTCCTTGCTACCTACCACGTACCTACTAAAATGATGAAAAATGTTGAATGAGAGAGAGAAACAAAACAAAAAAAATGTCCTTGATGTCTGAAACAGATTTCTATCAGGGAATATTTGAAATCAAAAAGAACAAAAAACTTGAATACAATAAACTCGTTGGGTTAAAATTGTTGATACTTAGTATTGATAGTAAAATTTTCACAATTTGTGTTCCACTCTTCGGCGGATTTAAAATCGAAGATAGACGCTGCACCACCAGGAAAAAAAATGCATGACTATTTTTGTATTTCTTTCAGATAGCGAATTCAAGATGAAATTGTCAATTTACACGAATAATTTTTACGTTCATACGAAAGATTCTGATAGTCGTGAACCCTCTATACTATTAGACGAATGGGATAGCGAAAGAGGATTTTATGTTGGAACAAATTTATTTTATAAAAAATTAAATGATCTTCAAGGGAAAGGTAAGATTAGGATACGTTAATTAAGCTATCCATCATTTCACCACTCCAAAAAAAAATCTTTATTTATCTTTATTTGCGTATATTTACAAATCGGTGCCTTAGAGGAAAATGAATGTTCTTCCCATAATAGCAGTTATTATTGGAGAGCTATTATATAAAAATATATATATATATTATTATGTTTAAATATAAGAAACCAAAAATAATAGTTTCTGTCAATAATGAGTTTGAACATTAAGGTTTGTGGAAGACTATACTAAACATATAATATATAGGAATTCTATATATATTACATAGAATAATTTGTTTTACCAAAAACTTTAAANACACGTATCAAAGGAATTTAAGTTTAATAAAAAGTTTATAACATATTTTTTTTTATCGAGATTTCACTTTTTTTATCGAAGTAGTATGCATATTATATTTTAAAATTAAAAATAATCAATTACGATCATTTAAGATTTATAAAACAAATACCTACTAATTTTATTACAGTTACTTTTAAAATGTAACATTACGTTTTTTTGTCACTTTTTACTTTACACATCGAAAAAGTTATCCAACTGTCAATCTCCAATTTGCCCTGTAGAATTATAGAACATAAATGCATTTCTGAGTCCTACAGGTCTGTAGAAATAATAATTATTCTAATTTTATTTTTAGTTTGTATGTGTGAAGAAATATTCAGAATCGTGTTCCATAATAAATAAATTTTAATAAATAGTAAAATTTAGCGAATACAGAAGAACTAATTTTTACTTTCTAAAATTGAAGAGCCTTTTTAAATTAAAAATTTTACATTGATTATCTCCTTATTTACTAAGTTTTGTTATTAATTGTGGTAAAGTGTAGTAACTCCTCATAGTTTACCTCAATTATTTGTGTATATACAGTAAATACAACAAAAAGTAATTTTTAACAAATTTAAACTTTATATTTTTCCTCTAATGTTCAGAGATGTTAACTTTATATTTCATTTAACAGTAATTCGTTGGACATCCTGGTCATATCCGCCGTTTAGCGTTGCTGAATCAAACGGCATAATTGACGGAATCGAAGGGAAATTTGCCAGACTCTTTTGTGAACTTCACAATTGCACATTGAAAAGAATTACTGATGAATATATGTGGGGTACTGTCAACGAAAACATGACGGGAAATGGTATTTCTTCATTAATTCGTTTTAGCTTTGAAGAGAAAATGTATAAATTGATAGATAATTAAATATAAACAATTACAACTGAATTACTCTTGATGAGCAGTGGAGTCAGTTCTTTGAGGCAACTTGTTGATTGTAGGATTAAGCAAGACGACTATTAAACTAAGAGCAACTTTATTACACAAAGTTGACTTTCAACTACTAGTAGAGGTCATCTTCAGGGTCAGAAATATGATTCCAAGTGCGTAAGAGAATGAATTAGTGAATTAGCGTAGGTGTTGGTGTTAAGTCAAAGGTTGGAATCTGACTCATGCACAGACGATGAAATCTGATTCATAGACAGAGGTTATAAACTGATTCATGGACAGAACAAAAATGGAATCAGACTAAATGGAACAGAAGCGAACCACTAAGATATAGCCGACTTTGTATTGTATAATAATGTTACTTTAGTATGAAATTAAAAAAATTATTAAACTTTTTTCTTTATACCTAATTTTACTTTCACTTAACGACTCCCAATCTTTAGGGACATATATTGCCAAGGGGTTAGTGTACTCTATAATAAGCAGAGACCTTTATGACTTTTATTTTTCCATTTCATGACCTTTATTCTATTACTTTTATTATCCGGTTTTATGACCTATACTTTAGAAAATCGACTGTTTTATGACATTTTAGCCAAAAGTATGACGTTTATTTTCACCGTAAAAATTTAGCCTTTATATGAAGCGTTTCGTTATTTTGGAGCGAAACAGTTCAAAAGAAAGATTTCAATACTTCATAAATACAGAATTATATTTACAACATTTAATAAATAATAAGTGGGAGCAAATTTCATGCATGACACGTCATTTGCTTTTCACCCTCAGGCAAATTCCCAACTTCTTCGCCCTTCAGACGGGCAGCCATGGCCTGGGCGTGTTCCCACCCAGGATTCCTTAAGAGGACAGCAGTCAACTTTTCTTTCACTTTTTTCACCACTCTTCCCCAATCGGTTCTGAAAAATCTTGATTTTTTCGACGCCTTTTGGAAATAGCATATGCTGTTTTTGCAAACCTTCTATTAAGTCAGGAAATGTCCCAAAGTTGTCGTTGACATAGTTCAGGTGGGTTTCCAGTCCTGGAGCCTTTAGGGCTTCTTTTGCATTGCGAATTGACCGCGCCTCTCCAACATCCAGTGAAGCCAAGACCTTCAGTTTTAGTGGCATTGTCATGGAGGAGGTACTACTGCGGTCAATTTTGGCATGCTTTCTTGATAAGTAACAAACACATACAAAACTGAGAATATAGAAAAACATAGAAACTGAGGAACAAAATGAATCAAGGATACCTATGCTCTATAGCTCAAGGATACCTATGCTCTCTATCTCAAGGATACCTATGCTCTCTAGCTCAAGGATACCTATGCTCTCTAGCTCAAGGATACCTATGCTCTCTAGCTCAAGGATACCTATGCTCTCTAGCTCAAGGACATCTATGCTCTCTAGCTCAAGGATACCTATGCTCTCTAGCTCAGTTATCGTTGCAACAGTACCGTCTTCGCGCCAGTTGTACAATGTACATGGAGTAGATATGTAACATATATCACACTATGATAATTGTACATGGAAAAGATGTTGGTAACATGATTTATTCTGGGATCACCCTGGTTAATTAAGTGTTATAATCGACCAGTTATAACCTAATAATGTTTGCAATAATCGGAAAGAAAATTAATCTCTTACTAAATTTCTTTTTGGTATGATAATGATAAATTTGATTAAATCAGCAGATTCAATTTTGTTTTCAATCAGGTGTTATCATTAGAGAGATAAACAGACAGAGACGTTGAGATGAGACAGAGATGTTTACTGAGAATGTAATGCTGTGTTGATTGCACTTATGATGATAGACTTAGGTTGATAATGATAAAAATTAAAAAAATTAAAAACAGCTGATTAAATTTTGTTTTGAACCAGGTGTTATCGGTCAGGTGTTTACCGAAGAAGCAGATATGGGAGGATGTGGAGTTTATCTTTGGCCCAGAGAACTGTGGTTTGTTGATTGGAGCACAGCTTACACCACATCAGTGATAACCTGTCTAGTACCCAAGCCTCATCTCTTATCAGGATGGATGGTTCCATTTCTACCATTCGACTGGAAGATGTGGGCAGTTGTATTCGGATCTCTCCTAGCGGCTGCAGCATCACTCAGAATCGTAACTCAAATTGCTTTTAAATACACAAGTAAGTATATCCAATATTTCGGAACACCAATAAGCACTTGGGTGCCTATAGATTATGCCTCACTTGCAAGTATGGGATATAAAGATTGTGTTTAAATTGATCATAGATTTGAATCGTCAGTTTGTATACTAGCAGTTTTAAAGGATTCCTACTAGGTCCGAAAATATAGTTAAAGTTAACCGATAAAGTGGTTGTTATCGCACTCAAAACAGTATATCCTGTACTTACTACTTTACCGCACTCTAGTGTCAAACTTACGAAGAGAAAGAACTAAAATCTAAACAAAGATTAAATAATCCATCATCTTAATAAGTACAAAGAAACAGTCTCTCCACGGAAGAAATATTGTTTGTTTTATCAAAGCAGCTTTCGGCTTTACAAAAGCCGAAAGTCTAAAGTCATACTAGTATGAGTATCATAATTATATGTATTCAAGCACCATTGAATACTAGACCAACAATGCAGGCTAGTTTATAGGTTATAGTCTGCAAGCATCTGAAGGGGCCCAAGTTCATGGATTAGAAACTTACCATTGACAAACCTGTTGCCATAGGAATTTCCTTCCAATTTGTGCAAACTTAAAAGAGAGGCAAGTGTGTGTGAAGCCCTTCAAGAGTGTAGTGGCAATTTTTTAGTTTTTAGTGGCAAAGTAAGCTTTAGTTATCCGTGGCATCTTTTGGCTCTTTTAAAATTATTAGCACCCAGGAAGACCACCAATTTCTCGACTCTGCACTGAAATCCAGGAAAGCGTTTACAACTCTTTAATTCTTGGACTCAGACTCTTCTCTGCCACACACTTTGTTCTCTGACACTCACAATGTTGCCTGAAGTCTGGGCAATTTTCTTACTGAATTGTTTGCAAGCAGAGATAGGACACGTGTAATTTAGCATTTGATCTTCAATTTCAGGCAACATTTTGCTTACCACATCTTCAATATTTATTATAACATTGAGGGACTCCTACCCATATGGTAATTTATCCCCCTCCACCATATGGTAATTTATTCTATCAAAAGTATAATACCAAACAACGAATACCCGGACAACGACTTTTTTTAAGATTCAATTTCACCAAACCGTCATTGCGTGGCTTTCACCCAATCGTTTTAAAGTTATAGATATGAAATTTAAAGTAGAAGAATAAAGTTTTCAGACCCCACAAACCCCATATCTCTATCTAATACAGAAGCTGATCTATAGGTGTTCAAAAAAGTGCGTTTTTTTTGGCCCACCCTGTATATAACTTTGTAAACAAGATGGTGTGAATAAACGTTGGATAACTTGATTTAATATGTTTTAGTTGTTGTGTTCATAAATTACATAAATAATATATTTGACGTATATCTATATACGTATGTCGTAAAGAATGTTATACAAGTTTTATAGAATGTTATACAATACAATATATTATGACGTATAGAATGTTTTTACAAGAGTATTAAGTGTAAAAAATCAGGACTTAAATTACCTTAACAAGTGTTTAAAATCAACTTATTCCACCTATTTTTATTTATTTTTATACATACTACGTATACTTTGATGAGTATATAAGATCAAGAAATCAAAATTAAAAAAAATAAATTGGATAGAGAAGAAGTAATTGGAATGAATAAATTAAAATGATTGATGGAAATAATTCAGAGTTAGGATACCATAACAACTATGTAGGTAAAATTGTTTTAATTACAGATTACTGCTGAACATGTCTAAATGATTTATGTATATAGTAATTTTAATTATTTTCCGGATTGTATAACAAATCCAATACAGCTATACAAAAAATATAACTTGATTAGCTTATTTTAAGATTGATCTTATTTCTTTAGAAGGAATTTGTACTCATATATTGAAAGCTGTCTCATTATACTGTACTAGCCGTTATGCGCGTGGCAACGGGCAGAATAAATATGGTTAAAATAAATATGGAATAAAAAGTTATAATTAAAATACATATTTAAATAGATATTTACTGTTTAAATAATAAGTTTTATGCATTGAGTTTCAATTACAATGGAATGGCGTCGAGGTAGCGTTTTCGCCTGTCGCACAGGAGGTCACTGGTTCAATTCCAGCTTATGGCGCATCAATTTTTAACGTTATAAATCATTTAGAGGTGAATCGTCGCCGTTGCCGTCGGGATACTACTCGATTATATAAAAGATTCTACTCTTACTCATGTGACTATACGCTTAAGATAGAAAGGAATGTGCCACACTATTTAGCATGCGTAATATTATGATAAAATTGCATAGATGAAGATATAAAAAAGCGTGCATAGCTATAAAAGGCTAGAAAAGCGTGCATTGTAGAAAGTAAGATTCATACATTGAAATCTATCTCTTTACTGTATATTTTATACTTTGTTACTATTCGTCCAATAGTACGCGAGAAATGCGCTACACTAATTATTGAGCCTACATTTGGCTTCTTATTCTGATAATTATCTTATTTTGATAATTTTCAATTGACTAAATTTTAACTTACGATGTTTTGTGAGCTTATACATTTAACATTTTTTTGGTAAACCGTGTGTGGCACCGTATTTATTAATCTATAACAAACGCCGGTTTTAGTCGAAGAAACGATAGCAAAATGCTATTAGAGTAATTCGTTACCTTAAACATAAAATCAGGAAACATTTTTCTGTTAAAAGCTTATTTAATATCTCTAAAAGAGCTTTGCAAGATGTTAAGCATGACATACATGTTCTAATTTAGACCATATTTGTATTTAAAAAAAAAATGACGAAATAATGGAAACTTTTTATAGTTGTTACGTGTTCTTTTTCTATTCTTTAAGACCTTCAAAACGATGTATTTTTATTGGCCACCATCTTGAAAATAATAAATTTGAAATTTTCAAAACCCATACAGTTGTCACAAATGCTGAGATGCACCTGCGAGCTGAATTTTGTTCAAATCGGTAAATTTATGCCAGTTATCCTTAGACGAAGTCATATTATATGCTATTTCAATAATACTATTTGTTATTATTTTGACAGGTTATGCTCCCGAGCAACCGTATATTACTGAGGAATTGGTTGACAGATCTCACATAATGAGGCAGCATCTGTACGGTGCCCCATTAGGTATCGTCATACAAAAAGGTATTTTACCTGATATATTCTAAATGTTCGGTCAAACAGGAGTAGTAGTAGTAGTAGTAGTCTAGTACTTCCTACTAGAACTGCTAGGACGGATCACTTGTTCGAACCTTGCAATTAGGCCATCACTTAGGCCCTTTTTACGCCTCGTGGTAGAGAATTCCAGTTACTTCACACATCATACATTTGTACATTGTACCACCGAAGCAAGTATGGTCTGATCAATTGTAAGCCATATAAAACAAAGCATCACGCCGAGGAATCGAACCCCATCTCGTTCCACTCTTGATTCAGTGTTGGCCGAGCAGACGTGGTTAGTAATTTAACCCACACGGCTACGCTGGCTCTTCCGTGAACCAGGAAGTCGACTATTCACGTGGTCGGAACGACTGCAGTGCGTGTTGGAGCTCGGTGGTCAAATAGAATGCGATGAAGTCTGGACGAAACAAGTGTGAAAACAGTCGTAGCCTAGTGCATACAGCGTTAATTTGCCTATATTTTTATCTTGATCTTGTGTTTTATGTTACATTTTTAATTAAAATTATCCTTAAAGGCTTGTTTGCTTTAAATGGAAGCAACACGAAAAAACAAATTGGCAAAAATAAACGAAAAACGAGAGGAGTTTCATCGAATTAGCTGTGAAATAAAACGTAATCGCACACAATTTATCGGTATCGTCAGTTATTTTTCTGCATCCAGTACGCCACGAACTTTGCGGCAAACAAAACCGTTCATCTACTTGCAGCAACATTTATGGAAAATACAACAGGTCTTCTGTTAACCACAAACTTTGTGAAATATACATCAGATCAACTAAACCCTGCAAACTTTAGGGAAAATAAAGCAGTAATTACAGAATAAAGAGTCTGCGCGGACCGTCCGCTTTCTGTTTGATCAAGCTTTAAGGGTGTGTTTGGAAACTCTAGGTCAATCGATTAATAACCGGGGCGTTCAAAAAAAAGTTGACGCGTTCGTAAATCTTAAGTTGTTTTAGTGGTCGATCATGGCAGTTGTATCCGCTTCGACAAATCACTGTTGTTTCAGTGCACTATCAAGGATCTTATATAAAGAGGATGGAGGGTTGTGGCTAAAAAGTGACCCTTTTGAAGATATGTAAAATATGAGCTCTAATGGGAAAAATGACCTTCCTCTTGGTTATAGGTTACCAGGAAACGTGCGGCAGGTTATCAACAATCAACAGATTGCGTTGTACTCTCCCTTGCGTTATATTCTCCTGTCCGTTGTATTTCTAATTTTGTGCTGTTAGTGGGTGTTTGTGATTGATATTTGGACTATATTTAGCCATTTATAGTGACTTGTTTTGCATTGTTTAAAATTATTATTTAATATTCAAGTTTGTATAACCTGAACCAAAATAAACCTTGAAATTAACAAAGAAGGTAATTTGTCCTAGTTCAAGTTCAAGGTCGTGGAGCATGCGCAGTATGATTTTTTTTTCTCCAATTTCTCTTACCTCTATGGGGCCACTTTTTTGCCTTGAACCCCTTCTTATCATTCCATCCCCTTTAAATAAGATCTTTGGGCACTGTTTTGTAATAATTTAAAAGCTTTATCGCGCTTCTTTAATTTGCACTATTGGACTATCTTCCTGATCCCTACATAGTGTGATTAAATTTAATTTCATATTAGCTATTACTAATATACTTTAAACGGTAAAAATCAATTTTAAAGTTGAAAGAACTCGCACTAGCTTCACACTCACTCCAAAAACTAAAACCAGTTTACCTTTATAACCTTCCCGGTTGATCGCTTCCTTCAACAGGACCCGTTGCGTTGAGAAACAAAAGCAATTAAAGACCATCACACTAACCACAACAAATATATCAACCTAGTAGGTTATTTTATGACCAAAAGCACCCTAAAAATTCTATGCAAAAATTTCTCTATCAATGATAGGATGTTTCACTCTTTATTATGATTAAAAGTTTTGCTTTTCATGGAAAATTAGATTTTGATAGAGAACAATCCGTAAGATATTCTTAATTAATATGATACTTTTAAATATCATCTTTTTAAAAACTACTTCCGTTAATAATGCATTAACTCTATTTTATTATTTTTTACTACGTTTTTATTAGCTTGCTTTCTTGTTAGTTTATTTGTCCAGTACAAATCTGGCAATCGATTTTTAACCAACTTCCCGAGTAGCTAGACATATGCAACTTTTAGAATAGCTCAGAACACGATTACAATGCATTATTTTAATACTTTTAGCCATCTATCAGCAGAATTTAATTCATTTTCAGCAAATTTTGCTGTATGAAAAGTTAGTTCGGAAAAAATCCGCAAGTTACTTTATTTTGTTTTGACATGTCCCATATTTACAATCTTCATTTTGATAGGTTTCAAATTTATGA